>CAXASD010000065.1:0-40000 GCA_963971435.1 Lasius platythorax | reverse complement strand
TTTTTGGTCGTATTTTACACTATTTTGATTTAAAAAATTGGTAAAACTTTACAATTACTACGTCACCTCAAAAAAAATATTCGGGACATGTTTTCGATGTATTTTTGCCTCCTGAATACGAATATGATCATAAAAATCGGCGGTCGGACATATCTGAGCTGCTATTTTGGAAAAACAGCAGAAAATCGTGATTTCTTAGTTTTTTGCATTTATTTTGAAAAATTCTCATCTGATGAAAAAATGTTTCCAACAAAAAATGTAGAATGGAAAATTCTCTACAAAAAAGTTCTGATACATTTTTTTTGTAATCCCAACGGTAAGGCTGCAAATGAGCGATGAAAGTGCCAAAAATTACCTTTCGAACAGAAAAAAATAATATATTGTGAAATCTTAAGGCAAGGCGTGAACCTAGGGGGCAATACCGCCGGCATTAGCATCACCCGAGATGTACCGCGTGGAGGTTGCACGGTCGGGTTTACATCTCTTCGGGGTGCTTTGTTCAGGTGGTTCCCCTTGCCGTCACCTGTTCATGTGTGCGTGTGTGTGTGTGTGCGTGTGTGTGTGTGTGTGTGTGTGTGTGTGTGTATGTGTGTGTGTGTTTCGCATTTTTATTTAATCTGGTGCACCGCCATCTGCATTTTCATTAAAAATTTTATCAGCAATCATATCTTTTTGGAATTCTTTCATTATTTTAAAAAACTCGTAAATGCGTTCTTGAAGGGGATGTGCACGTTTAAACATATACTCTGCCAGGTACGAAATCAAATGTGATTCTCTGGTGCCATACTTAAAGATATTGCTGCGAACTTCTCGCCATGTTCGCTCAATACTCTGCGTATGCGCACCTGTGTTGGGATCAACAAAATTAATTGAATGATTAACTGTTAAATGATTAAATCCGGCATTCGTTAAACAATCATAGGCCTTCCATTTATCGGACATTATTTTCGTTCCTGGCAGTATCCACTGCTGAATACACGTTAGAAGCGTATCAGCTGTTCTATCTTCAACTGGCATGATAAAGATTTTTTTACTTCCTCTCTCATAACCGCCAAATACCCATTTACCCTTGATTAAACGTCCCCGATTGTATTTACGCTTGCCAAATTTAGCCTCATCGATCTCAACGATTTTATCCGGTCCGCCTATTTTTTCGGAATAATTTTCGCACCAATAAACGCATAATTCGCGGCAAAAACTGCTCCAATCAACAACAGTGCGTGAAGAAAGTAATAAATCCTCTGATATATACGTATACCTCGGCACGGGTATCCACAAAAAATGCGCAATAAATTTACACACTGTAGATAGCGGTAAATTTGAAAATTGGAACCATGTTCCTGTCTTCACAGATTCGTAGTAGTTACAATTTTGTGATTTTCTTTTACGCTTATTTTTTGCAACATTGATTCGTTTATGGCATCGAAATGTTAGACTTTCCCGGTTGAGGATAATTTTATTCCCGCATTTGGGACAATCGATGCTGCTTTCAAATATCTTATTCTGAATAAGAAATTCAACACACCACTTTTCGTCAAAAGTATTATGCACAAATTCACTATGGATCATAGAGAATGCCATCCTGTAACTCAGCGTAAGAACTAATAACTTTGGTAATATATGAAAACGTCGTAAACTCGTAATACTTGGCAAGACAATGCCTGAACTAATAGTACAGACTTAGCATTTATTGAAACTGTTTTGCGAGTATTCGCGATGCTCACGACCGATGGCGGCGCTGTAAGCACTTGGTCACGTGGACTAAAAAGAGGGCATTTTTTGCAATTATTTTATAAAATATTAGAAATGTCAAAAAAAAAAAATAACTACCTTGGGCGATAGACATTGGGCTACGCTACCGACCGTGCCGCCCGACCCCTCTCCGCTGGGAAGGCGGCTAGGGCGCGCTCTGCGCGCCCGTTAAGCCGCCTTCCCCGCGGAGACGGGTCGGGCGGCACGGTCGGTAGCGTAGCCCAATGTCCAACCGTCCAAGGAAGTTATTTTTTTTTTTTGACATTTCTAATATTTTATAAAATAATTGCAAAAAATGTCAATTTTTAACAATTTTTGTAACTTTTTACTAATACCTTACCGCCGATTTTTATGATCATATTCGTATTCAGGAGGCAAAAATACATCGAAAACATGTCCCGAATATTTTTTTTGAGGTGACGTAGTAATTGTAAAGTTTTACCAAAAAATTAATATTTACAAAATTAATAGACACTCATTTTGAAGTTTTAAGAATCAGGAAAAAATTCTAATATTAAAATTTTTATGGATTTTTTTGCCATTTTTTTCCATAATAACGTTTGTTAATTGTTTAGACAATTTTGATTAAGGAAAACACTTCAAATAAAAGATATTAGTGTAATCAAACGTATTTTATTAGAAATTATTACATGAAAACATTTTTTGTTATCAATTTACACAGTTTAGATAATTATTTAAATAAATTTAATTATTAATTTTAATAATTTAATTATTTACTAATCATTTTCTCTTCCTTTTTCTTTGTTTTGTTGTATTTTTTAATACTTTATGCATTTTTATATCAGCTGACTGAGGAAATCTTTTAACTTTAAGAATTCCATTAGTACTAGGTATAACGCAATGAATTTTGTGTGTTTCTGGTATAGGCTTAGCACTATCAAAGCGATCGAGTAACTCGGTTGTCATCGAATCGTAATTTTCTTCAAAAGAAAAAAATGGCAAAAAAATCCATAAATATTTTAATATTAGAATTCTTTCCCTGATCCTTAAAACTTCAAAATGAGTGTCTATTAATTTTGTAAATATTTATTTTTTAAATCAAGATAGTGTAAAATACGACCAAAAGTGCGATTTTTGAAAATAAATTTCGAAAAATGGTTTTAAAAAATCGAAAATATGTGAATCCCCTTTTCGCCGATGGCTCAAAAATTTTGTTTTTATTTCTAAAATTATATAAATTTTCTTTAAAAAAATCGAAGGGGTCTCATTGAGGAAAACAGAATAATTTCGGTTAAAATTGACTAAAAAACACTATTAAATTTTTTTTTAATTTTTTAAAAATTTCTTTCAAAAACTACATTCCAAGACACAAAAAATGACCACCTTATTGTTAACAATATTATTATTTTTCTTCGAGTTATAGATATTTGAAATTTCTTACATCAATTTTTGTAAAAAAATTGTAACTCGAAAATCGATAGAGATAAAAATCTAAAAAAATTCATGGAAGCTACTTTCAATAGGTACAAAAACATGAAAAATAATAAAGCAAATCAAAAATGGTCGGGGAAAAAAGTCGTTGATTTGGCATGGAATGCCCCATATATTAAACATTTTTTTATTCGATCGCTTCTTGCGAAGTTATCAGAGGTGATCGATTAAAATTAAAATAGAACACCCTCTATATCTTGAGAGCAATACATTAGGAAAACATTTTGAGATTAAAATCATAACAGCAATTAATCGCATTAATGTACTTTACTCTTGTAGGCAAGCTAGTACTGCCACACGTTCGGATCAATTTTTTTAAGTCAAACGTTGAGCGATAAATTCTAAATTATATATCTTGAGAGCAATAAATTAGGGAAACATTTTGAGATCAAAATTATAACAACAGTTAATTGCGTTACTATACTTTACTCTTGTAGGCAAGCTAGCATCACCATGTGTTCCGGTTGATGTTTCTAGTTAAACTACGAGCAATAATTTCGGAATTTCGGAAATGTTTATTTTGTTAGCAATAAATAATGTATTTGTTTCTTGAGTGATTTATATATATAATAGTGTTGACATATCTTTATTTGCAGGTTAATCGTGGTGATATACCACAATTGGGGGGGGGTTAAATTATTCTATCGGCTGCTGGTGCTGTGTAATTGGCTGCCATAAGGCGCAGTGTAATCTGTTGCCATAAAGCGCTGAAAAAAATCTGCTGCTATAAAGCGCTGAGAAAAGTCGGCTGCATTAGCGCTGAATATTGGCTTGCCTTAGGCGCCTAATTAAAAAAATTATTTTTATCTGGGTTTATTACACGTCCAAACAGATAATTAATCCGCTTTTATAGCGTTGAATTTTGTATATTGTTAAAAAATTAAGATTAATATATATAATATATGTTATAAAATATACGTAAAATATACGTATAATATTATTGCAATCAAAATATTGCATCCCTACTTCAATATATATAATTGCACATTTCAATTTTAAATAAAAATGTCTGTACAAAAAATGAAAGATATAGTTTTGATGCCTACAGAAAAAGACATTATTGTTCGCGGCGAATGGTTAACTGACATGCATATGGAACAGTTCCATCATCTTGTACAAACTTATTCAAATTATAAACCTGTCGAAACATGGCGAATCCAATGTCTTGATACAATTCAGCCTGTACCAGAAAGTAAAAAGCATATACAAATATTGCACAGTACGTCACATTGGGTGTGTAGTTATTACGACACGAAAAACATATTTATTTATGGTTCATTAAATAATAAGAAGTTGCACAGACATCATGAACAATTCTTGAGAAAATTATTTCCAACATATAACTTCGAGAAAAATCCTGTCCAGTTTCCTACTGTACAGAACCAACCAAATAGTAACGATTGTGGTGTTTTCGCAATAGCTTTTGCAAGTTCATTGTTATTTAATATTAAACCCGAAAATGTTAACTATAATCATAGTTTAATGCGTTCGCATTTAGTAAAGATTTTTGAATCTAATGTTATTGAGCATTTTCCACAAGATCCACAATGTGGCGCTCCTCAAAAGGTACTTTCATTAGCAGTAATAGAAGCAAGAGAGGCTGAAGCAGCACGTATACGTACTATACGTCAATGCGAGACGGAGCGACAAAGATTGAATCGTTTGAAAAAGATTCGTGATATTCATCAATCTAAAAAAGAGTTAAATAATCAATTGCAATTATCAACAGAAAATGCTCTAAAAGAATTTATGAAAACAACGGATGATATTTATGAAGAAACAGATAAATATTCTCCAAGTATTAAAAATAATTGCAATATTAACAGCAATAATGATTTGTGTTGTAACAATGAAGGAAATAGCATTACAATTTACGAACAAATTCATACAAACAAAGATTTCGAAAATAAATGCTCTAAAAGACGTTTTCCATCTGAAGATAATGTTCTATTAGAAAGTATTAATAAAAAAGAATATCAGCATGATTTGGAAAATAAATGCCTTAACAAGCGAGCGCGTTGTATGCAGGATTTAGATAATAATCCGGCTAAACAAGATTCGTATGCGCAAAAGTTAGAAAATAATCGCGCTAAACAGCGCGATCGATATAAAGAGAACTTAGAAAATAAACGTGCTCAAAAACGATATCGATATAAACACGATTTAGAAAATAAACGCGTACAAAAGCGATATCGATATAAACCGAATTTAGAAAATGAATGCGCTAAACAGCGCGATTGATATAAAAAGAACTTAGAACATAAACGTGCTCAAAAACAATATCGATATAAACACGATTTAGAAAATAAACGCGTACAAAAGCGATATCGATATAAACAGAATTTAGAAAATGAACGCGCTAAACAGTGCGATCGATATAAAAAGAACTTAGAAAATAAACGCGCTCAAATACGATATCGGTATAAACACGATTTAGAAAATAAACACGCACAAAAGCGTATGCGTTATTCGAAAAATTTTCAGCGCGAACGCGATAGACAAAAAAAGTTAGATCCTAATAACAAATAGCTTTATAATAAGCAATATTATCAGAGAAAAAGTACAAAATCCAAACTTGAAATAAATAATTGTGATATTGCCAAAAAAATCACTAAAAAGTATGAGAAATTTTGGTCGAATAACACCATAAGACTTCGTCAATCTTCAGAAGTATTTATAAAAAAAATTATTAAAAAACTCAGTATTAAAGGTTATATTGAGAAACGATTGAAAGCCGAAAAAATCGTACGTTGGTGCATGTGTATTAGAAACAATCATATTCGCAATATATATAAAATGTTAGCTTTAATTTAAAAAAAAGCAGAAGTGAATTTGACCCTTGTCGCAAAATGTTCTACAATTGAAGATAAATTAGATGCGTTATGTGGCAAATCTGGACATACAGCCTCGTCTGAAAATTATTTCATTGATTCTACATATCATAATGTTACTTCATCGGAACCTTTGAATACGAAAGAAGAAGTTCTCAATATATTACCATCAATAAAAAATGTAACTTCATCGAAACCTTTGGTAATGAATACGAAAGGACAAGTTATGAATATATTACCGTTAATACAAGCAAAAAAATCGTGGTTGTGCGATACTTCATGTAAAATTGACAATCCATTTTTAATTGATCGTTATCAGAAGTTCCTCGAAACCGTAAATATATGTACTTTAAAGAATGTACCAAAATTGATACAAAGTATTCATGAATGTACTATGAAAACTTCAAATGAGAAATTGGGCCATACGCGTAGCTGCCATATTGATTTAACACTTTGCAAAGGAATGTTTCTTCCAATTCAATTATTATCGCCTCATTTTCCACAAGTAAGATTTATTAAGCGTTTAATTTATCAACTTACAAATTTTTATCGAAAGATGGAAAATCTGGATAAGGCATTAACTGATGCTGATTTGAACACATTGAGTGAAATGGTAACTGCTGCAGAAGAAAAAGCAGATATGTACAAACATCAACAGACAGATACAATTTTGAGCGATGATGATATTATTTTTAAATATCATAAAGCGTTTAAGGCTTTGACTAAACGTTCAACAGATACACCACGGCATATTTGCGTATCTTGTGAGAAATTATGTTATAAAAAAATGTTTCTAAAGTCAATAGTCTTAAAGCACAAATAGACATTCGAATTTGGAGAGATTTAATGACACACGTACAACAAGAAAAAATTAATGCGGAATATAAATGTAATTATTGTGCAGGGAAATTTCGTAAAGGCCTAATGCCTGCATATTGCATCTTGAATAATCTCTTCACACATAATGTGCCCGAAATAATATCATCTCTTAACACATTCGAAAAAATTTTTATACAGAGAGTTAAAGCGTTTCAAACTGTCCTCAAAATGGGAACAGTTATAAATAAAAAATTGCCTCAAAGGCAAATGGTACAAAAAGTTAAAGGCAGAACATTTCATTTGCCACTTCCGTTACAGGAGACATTCAATAAATTATGTCATGATACTGACCCAATAAATAATAATCACGAAATATATATTTTAGTTAGAGGTGTTCCGACAAGATCAAAGATTATTTGGGAAGAGATAGTTGATGTTAAAAAAGTATTTGACGCTATAACGTGGTTAAAGCACAATAATGCTTTATACTCTCATATTATATTGCCAAATAGTCACCATGATATAAGTTTGGCAATATTAAAAAATGCAGAATTCCACATGGAAGAGACAGAAAATAATGCCGAAGCGACATTGGATGAAGAGGCTGAATTATTAAATGATCCGATAGAAGAGATAAAAATTGATAAAGAAGTTATATTAGAGGGTCAACAGAAAGCAATATTAACTCAAGTTACTGATGAAAATGATGGCTATTACGAACAATATACTATCTATCCCTTATATGAAAAGAAAGCAAATAAAACTTCGACAGCCTCATACCAAATGTTAAAAATTCAGGACTTGCCTTTGAATAATCGTGAACAATATTTAGATTTAATGTGTTTTCCAGATTTATATCCTTTTGGTATTAATGGACAACGTGAAACTAGACAAGTCAAACTTTTTGATCATGAATTTATTAAATGTCGTTTGACATCTAAACATCCACAATACAGATTGAATCAACAATACTTATTTTATTTATTGAACGATGCAAATATGCGTCAATTAAGTCGCGGAATTTTTCATAAAATGAATGTAACTAATCCGCGAGTTCGTTATACAGCTGCAGAATATTTAGATGCAATGTCGAAAGAATTGTTGGAATCTAATCTGAGTACAATATTTTCGACACTTCGAAATACGGAGCAATATTGGCGTAGGCCGAGAAGTGATTTAAATTGTATGACGCAGCATTATGGGCCTGCGACATGGTTTTTAACACTAAGTCCGAGTGAATGGTTATGGGAAGATTTAGGTGAATATATTCGCGAAGTAAATGGATGGCACGACACTTCGTTAAGCGTTAGCGTACTTGTTGCTAAAGATCCTGTATCAACATCGAGATTCCTCGATAATAAATTTCGGGCAATGCTTGATTTTATTAGTTCCAAAGATCATCCTATTGGAGAAGTAACGCATTATTTCTGGCGTCGAGAATACCAAGGTAGAAATATACAACATTTTCACTTATTAATTTGGATTAAAAATGCACCGATTTTCGGTGAATCTACTATTGAAGAAGTTTCCAAATTTATTTTACAACATATAAGCTGCAAAATGCCGGATCAAAGTATTTCGCCATTATTGTACAGGCGTGTTAATACGCATCAGCGACATATACATAACGATTATTGTCTTCGCTCTAAAAAAGTAGGACGTAAAGTTATACGTCGGTGTCGTTTTGGATTTCCTCGTCCCGTTACTGAAACTTTGAATATGAGAGATGTGGCAACTTCGATAGCCGGTAGAAAACAATTGAAACATAAAAGTAGATTTTATGATCTTCCTCGAACGGATAATGAAGTTAATATAAATGATTATAATCCTGTCCTTCTTACTGCGTGGGAAGGTAATATGGATATACAATTTATTGGTGAAAAATCATCGCTGCTTACCTGGTACGTTACTAAATATCTGAATAAAGCGGGAAAAAGTGAGTTGTCTGAGACTATCCTTGATAGTAAGAATAATATAAAGAAATCATTAGCGAGTATTCTTTGGAATGTTGCTCTGCGATTTACGAATAATAGAGAATGTGGAGCTCTCGAAGCTGCTGATACATTGTTAGGTATTCCTTTATACGGAACTGATCGAAATACAACTATTAGATGGTTAGATGTTAATCAGATACGATATCGAAAATTGATATCGAAGCCGCAAAGAAATTGAAGCCCTTGATGCTGAATCTACTGATATATTTTATCCATCTTTGATAGATAATCATTATCCACATAGACCAAACGAACTAAAAAATATGTCTCTTTATGAATTTGCACAGTGGTACGATATCTCGAAAATAAAACCGCAAAATGAGGATATTGAATATTATAAAATAACTAATGGATACTATCTTAAACGGCGACAACGTGGATATCTTATTAATCATTATGATGTTAATATACAGCCGGAAAATTATTTCTTTGCATTGTTGCTTATGTTTAAACCATGGCGAAAGTTAGAGGATCTTAGAAACGAATGCGATACTTATGCTGAATCTTTTCACAAGGTAAAACTCCATCTTGTAGAAGCATTGCAATATCATGAAAGATTAGAAGAATTGCAAAAAGCTTTTGAAACTGCGAGAAAATTAGTTCAGCAATGTCTAGATGACGACTTAGAAAAACAACAGTCTCAGGATGATCCTGAAAATCCGATAGGTGTTCAAAATATAGAAGCTGGTGAAGCAATGCAAGATTTTAAAGATCTTGGTGATAAAGTAATTCGAGAAATTGATGTACCTGAAATGATAGCAAAATTAAATACGGATCAAAAACGAGTATTCGATAAAGTTATCAATACTGTAGAGTTGGATAAATCAATATTACGATTATATGTTAGCGGAGAAGGTGGTACTGGAAAAAGTTTCTTAATCAAGACTATTAAATGCTGGATAAAACAAAATCTCAACAAAGATACTGCTGTAGCAGCACCTACTGGTATAGCAGCATTTAATATAGATGGGTTGACAGTGCATAGATTGCTTCAATTACCCGTTGAACATGGTCATACTCCTAAGTATAAACAACTATCTGATCATGTATTGAAAGTTTTACGAGCAGATCTTAAAGATGTTATTCTTTTTGTAATTGATGAAGTGTCAATGATATCTAATTTGACTTTAATGTATATACATCTTCAATTCTGAAATATTTGACACTAATGATTGCGATGATGGTTGGTTTGGTCGAAAGCACATTCTTTTATTCGGAGACTTGCTTCAATTACCTCCTGTACGCGAAAATCCTATCTTTATGCATTTATCAGATGAAAAAATTGCTAAACATCTCGGTTCCTTAAGTGCTGTTAATTGATGGACTACATTATTTGACTATGATGAATTGACGATCAATATGCGTCAGCAAGAAGATGACTCTTACCGTGAATTACTGTCGAGAATTCGTATCGGTTTAGTAACAAAATCTGATTGTAAGATTCTCGAAAGTAGAAAAATATCTTTTAAAAGTGATTCTTTCGAGTCTAGATTAAATGAGTTATGTAATTTTATTAATAATTTACCATCGGACACTGTTTGTTTATTGCCTACTTGTAATATGTGTAATGTTCTTAATGATGCAATGTTAAGTCGTATTGTTTCCAAAGAAATATTATTAATTGCTGAAGATACGATAGAATGTATTCCGTATGTAAAGAAGAAAGTATTAAAAACATTATCAAATAACGATGATGATAATTCTAGAACAGCTGGACTTTCAAAACAAATCACAATTAAAATTGGAGCAAAAGTTATGATTCGACGTAATATCGATGCTAGTTTAGGTCTTGTAAACGGTACAATTGCTAAAGTGATTTCAATTGTACAAGATACATCTACTGATTACGTAGAAAAGATTAAACTTCTTTTACCGTCAGGTTCAGAATATGCAATTGAAAGAGTAAGTGTTAAATTTGAGGTGATGGATAGAGCGTATGTTATCAGAAAACAATTTCCATTATCTCTGAGTTACGGAATCACTATTCATAAAAGTCAAGGATTGAGTTTGCAAAGTGCGATTATGGACATCGGTAACTCTGTATTTAGTTGTGGTCAAACTTATGTTGCATTGTCGCGAGTAACATCTCTAGAAGGATTACATTTAATTAATTTCGATCCTTCATCAGTAATAGCTAGCGAAGAAGCTATTATTGAATATAATCGTCTAAAACAGACACACAATCCAAAAGCAGAAATGATTACCATGTCAAAAGAACGCCATCGCAAAGTGAAAGATGTGCCATGGGCGTTGCCAAAAGTAGTTGTTTTTGTTCAAAAATCAAGTTCAGATAAAAAAGTTCGACAAAGTGCTTCTTGGGTCATACATGGTTTCCAAAATACAGATGAAGTTTCATGCTATGCAAATGCAGTATTGCAATGTTTATTGCATTTAAATGTCATTAGGCAACAGTTGTTTAATTGCGATAAATCTGATGTTTTACGTATATTAATGCATCGATATGAAAATGGAATGCGTACTCTAAATACATATGCAATACGGCAATGTTTAGGAGAATATTTTTCTAGCACCGCAAAACGAAATGCATCTGATTTTCTTACAACTCTTTGCGAAAAATATGATTGTATAAGAAATTTGATAGAACATCGAGTAACTTCTACTAAGCGATGCAAAACTTGTGGTAACACAAAAACTACTGTTGATAATAATATTGCTATTTCAATTCCTGTTAATAATTTGAAGAAGAAAAGTTATAATCTTAATGATTTATTAAATGTTACGTTTTCACATTGGTATCAACCACACAATGAATCATGTGAACATTGTACTGGAAATGATATGATATTTAAAAATGAAATAACATTGGCAAGAGAGATAGTTGTTATTCATTTAATACTATTTTCATTACAGGATAATAAATTAATGAAAGTAGCATACAAATTTAACTTATGCGCTGTCCCAACAACTAAAGTATTAGTAGCTGGACAATTGTATAAGACAATGAACGCTATACTTCATCATGGTTCATGTATTGATGAAGGTCATTATATAAGTATATGTAGAGGAGTATCTAATATTTGGATTGAAGCTGATGATGCGCAAGTTAAAAAAAGGCAGTGGCCTAGAGGTGCTAAAGATGTTTATATAATATTTTTACAAAAGATGGCTAATAAATAATATATATTAGATATTATAAAATAAAGAAACAGTTATATAAAAAATTCTTCATTATTATTTTTACAATAAGAGTAACAAAAAAGTTTGAAGGATTTGGATATCTATAAGCAAAGAGGACCGTCGTATTTTAATGAAATATGACGGGGGTGGTGGCGGGTTCTTTGCTTATTTATTTAAAGACGTTTATCATATACTACAAAAGAAATGATATAATCCCTAAAAACTTACCTTTCTAAAAAAAGGTAAAAAAAGGCGCCAAGTACACGCGCCATAGTATTTGTGAAAAACTTTTATATGTATTTACAAAATAGTGTTATTTTAACTGTAAAAAAACTACTGTAAAAAGCTATCTTCAAAATAGTGTTATTATAACTGTAAAAAAAACTACTGTAAAAAGTTATCTTCAAAATATCTTCAAAATAATGTTATTATAAACCATAAAAAATATTTTACGAATTTTAATATTGTGTAAAACATCCTACAAAAATAATGATATAAAAAAATTGCGCCAACTAAAAATAAAAGCTTATAAAAATATTTTAACCAAAAAAAGTTGTACAAAATATGTAGTTGTTTTCTTACAAAAATAATGTTATCAAAAAGTTGCGCCAACTAAATAAAAATATATGTTATAAAATTTATTTTATTTCCAATGTTAAGAAAAATTATATTTAATACATTGCAATATAATTAAAGTAGTAGGGCGTATAGCTAAAATAGTTATATTATAATTAACTAAGTGCACAATTATAATTTACCAATAACCATATATATTCTAAAAAGTTTAATAAAAAAAGATTATATAAAACAAAAAACAAATTAAAAATTTATACAAAAATTAAAAATTAAAAATTTTTACAAATTAAAAATTAAAAACATGCAAAAATTAAAAATTTATAAAAAAATAAAAAAATTAAAAAAAATTTAGTTAAAAAAACTTGGCGCTGCTAAACTGACCAATATACTAATGACATTAATTATGTGTACTTCGTACACACACACATATACGTTAAGTTAATGCAGTTATTGATGTAATTAAATTAAATTAATTATTTGTTATTTTAAGATACATTGAAGTTATTAATCTTGAAAATAGCAGCGCCAAGTTTTTTAACTAAATTTTTTTTAATTTTTTAATTTTTTATAAATTTTTAATTTTTGCATGTTTTTAATTTTTAATTTGTAAAAATTTTTAATTTTTAATTTTTGTATAAATTTTTAATTTGTTTTTTGTTTTATATAATCTATTTTTATTAAACTTTTTAGAATATATATGGTTATTGGTAAATTATAATTGTGCACTTAGTTAATTATAAAATAACTATTTTAGCTATACGCCCTACTACTTTAATTATATTGCAATGTATTAAATATAATTTTTCTTAACATTGGAAATAAAATAAATTTTATAACATATATTTTTATTTAGTTGGCGCAACTTTTTGATAACATTATTTTTGTAGGAAAACAACTACATATTTTGTACAACTTTTTTTGGTTAAAATATTTTTATAAGCTTTTATTTTTAGTTGGCGCAATTTTTTTATATCATTATTTTTGTAGGATGTTTTACACAATATTAAAATTCGTAAAATATTTTTTATGGTTTATAATAACATTATTTTGAAGATATTTTGAAGATAACTTTTTACAGTAGTTTTTTTTACAGTTATAATAACACTATTTTGAAGATAGCTTTTTACAGTAGTTTTTTTACAGTTAAAATAACACTATTTTGTAAATACATATAAAAGTTTTTCACAAATACTATGGCGCGTGTACTTGGCGCCTTTTTTTACCTTTTTTTGAGATAACTGTAGTGACGACTCCGAGTGAGTCCCGATTGCGCACAGTACCAATCGGACACAAAGGAATTTCCCGATTGGACACAGTCCCGATCGGACACAGGCTCGATCGGACACAGGCCCGATCGGACACAGGCCCGATCGGACACAGTCCCGATCGGACACAGTTCCGATCGGACACAGTCCCGATCGGACACAGTCTCGATCGGACACAGTCCCGATCGGACACAGTCTCGATCGGACACAGTCCCGATCGGACACAGTCTCGATCGGACACAGTCCCGATCGGACACAGTCTCGATCGGACACAGTCCCGATCGGAACTGTGTCCGATCGGGACTGTGTCCGATCGAGACTGTGTCCGATCGGGACTGTGTCCGAATGCAACTGTATGTGTCCGATCGGAACTGTGTCCGATCGGGACTGTGTCCGATTAGGAATGTGTCCGATCAGGACTGTGTCCGATCGGGATTGTGTCCGATCAGGACTGTATCCGATCGGGAAATATCGCTGTGTCAGATCCGTAATGTGCGCAATCGGGACAATCCCACGACTCCGCCCCGGTGACGACTTCGCCTCGGTCTCCCCTACGTATGTGTAGAATACAATATAAAGATATTGAGACAATATAAAGATTTATAACCTTTATCGATGTTTTCTCTTTAAACTTTCTTTTATTTTGTCGGGAGCGTGTTTAAACCAAGTTTTGATTGCATTCTCAATATCAATTTCTGTGGTTGAAGGTGATTTTATTTGTACTCCACCTATGAACACAAAAAAATAATTTTATACAATTTATTTATAATGAATTATATACCATTTATTTATAATGAATTATATGTTATATCAAGAAATTTTATTTTTAATCAGTTTTAATTTATTTTTGTCAAATTTTTAATGTTGTCAAACTTACGGACTATCACAGCCTTCAAATAAAGCTTCTCAAAAGCTTCCTTCATATTTTTTTGTCCTGCAAAGTTAAAACCTTTCGCAAGTTCGTTAGTGAGAACGTGTTTCAAAATTCTATTAGTTCTTGCGGTAGTAGTGTCACCTCCTAATGTTGATAAGAACAATGACTGTAATAAAAAATTTACATGCATAAAGTACGCATGCGTGCATAGGCGCATACATATACACAACACATACATACACACACATACACACAGTAGTAGTGTAGTAGTAATTTGTGTCTGTATGTATGTTAAAACGTGCTATTTGAATATATTTATACCACAGCGTGTTTATTTTCACGGGAGCTAAAATAATTTTCTAATAGCTGCAGTTCTTCGCATGTTTTCAATGGAAACTCAACAGGACAATCATCTGGGATAGAGGGTACGCTATTTTGAGTGTTAGATTGCCTTAATATACCACGAATTTCTTTAACCTGTTCTCGCACTTTTCTTATTTCAGTAAAAACTTGTTCTGAAAAATATAATATAAATAGGCAAACATAACATACTAGTATAAAAAAAAATATTTTTTTATGTAATAGAATAATAATACACACCAGTAAAGCTACGCAAATATGATCCTCCACATGAATTACACGATTCATTAATAAGTGTTGAATTTAAAAACTCTGATTGAGAACTGATGTTTGTGGAAATATTAGATAAGGATGGCGATGATGTTGTGGTTTTATTTAAAGAACCTACAACCTTTGATCTTCTACTAGTAATATTGCATGCAGAAGTATCAGAAGAATCCGTGCCTTGTTGCGATAATGTATATAACAAATTTAAAGAAAAATGCAAACATTAGAAACAAAATTCCAAAAATAATGCTTTATTACTATTCTAAATATTTTGCTATTTCTTTTTACCTGTTTCTGGAAAGCATCTTGATATCATGGATTGTGGTGTTAAAGATTCATCTTGTAGCACATGCGCTAAACAATAATTATTAGATAATAAAATGCTTCCAATATTTGCAAAAAGATAAAATTAGATTTATATTTATTAATTAGATTTATATTTACTAATTTATATTTATTTATTAATAATGGTAGTATTTTAGCAATATTTATAGTTAAACTATCTATAAATAATTATAGTCTTATTTGTGTAGATTATAATTAAATCAGATCAATTCATCAATATATTTTGTTTGTATATAATTAATTAAATCAAGTCTCACAATCATACAAATATAAATTGTTGCCTGCATTATTACTTTGTTTTTTGATGTAATTTCAGATAACTAATTTTAAATAATAACAGTTTTATAACAAGAACGTTTCATTTAGCAGTTTAATATCTTTTATATTAAAGTATTAGTGCAAACAAGAGATATTAAGTTGCTAAATAATATTTGATATTAGTTATTTATAATTACTGCATTACATCTAATTTGTTAATGTTAAAAATCTGAATTCTTAAAGCAAAGGCAGAAATAAAAAAAAATGTTAATTTTTCATATAATTTGATAAAGCGGGAAGCAAATGTAATTAAATATAAATTAAATCTTTTACATATGACTAATATTATTAAAAAATATTTTTACCAAATGTGGAAATTTTTGGTGGTCGACATAAAGAACGATCGTTTTCATTTTCTTCTTCACTTGTAGATAATATGTATTTAGAATTTCGTTTTGACTGTCTTTTCTTTGGTTGCTCTCTATCTTCCACTGTAGAAGACTGCACATCGGAAAACTCTTCACACTTTTTTAGTTTTTGATTAGCTTTCTCAAATTCATCTATAAAATTATAATAAAGATAAAATTATTAAAGGCAAGTTTTATAAACATAACCTAATTTTATGGAATAAAATTTGCTAATTGAAAGTAATCACATCAATAATATTCAATAATATTAAATAATTAAATAAGTAATAAATATTCAATACTCATCAATACACACACACATATATATACACATACATATGTTTATATACACATGTATAGTACATACCACAGGAAAAAAATATTTGTTTGATCCCGTATAATTTCCATGTTTCACTTTCTGGTTTTTCCTCGAGAAGAAGTGCTTTCTTAAATTGTGCACCAATTTTATATGGAGGCCACAAAACCTCTTTCTTTCGTGGCGTAAGCCATGAGCGATGTACTAAAGCAATTGATGCTTCCTCAATATAGTCACTAGCAAATTCGACGCCAACAAAAGTCATTTTAATACTTTATATTAGATAATTAAGAAAGTATATTACGTAAAGTATATTAAATAATAAAAAAGTTTATACGGAATTCTCTCATGCGTCTTGCACACTGAGCAATAAACGAACAAGCACGGACTTGCACGGACTAACTCCTTCGCCGATATACCAAAGAAAACACATGCGCACATGCGCAGTATAACGACGCAAGCGTAATTTAAGGCATGTTTCACTTGGCGTTCGCAATGCTCGTGGCATTATTTTATCTTTATTGTTCACCAAAAATTACAGACAGATTATGCTCGTAAGCGTTGCGAACGTTATTTGCTTTCACTAGAAAACGTTAAATAAATAGAATAAAATATAAATAAATAAATTTATAACTATAAATGTAAATACATTTATAACAAAATCATAAATACAGTCAAACACAAATACTCCCTATCAAGGATCTCGTTTAGATAAAATGGCATTTTTTTATAGATTATGACGCCAATGTAAATAAAATGGAATATAGGACTTAAATATTACGTCATACTGACGTAATATAATGACGTCATTATAATGTCATTCAAAAGACTTGTAAATGATGGTCAATATTTGGTCAGGTAAGATTACTGAAAACTGAATGTTTTACACGATATTTTGTATTTTATGTCAAAATACTGTAAATTTCAAGCCTTATAACTCGAAAAGTACTCAATGAAAAATAACTTAATTATAGTGTTTTGGAAAGCTCTCGAGATAAGCTACAAGAATATGCAATGAAAAATAGGGGTTCCTATTTAAGATTTCAAACTTGCCCCCCCTCACCGCCCAGGGGGAGCTCATTTTAACGTCATTGTACGTCCCCCTCGAAATGACGAAATTTTGATTCTAAACATTTTTTCGTAGTGTGCTTATTTTTCGAGTTATTTGGCTGCCTAAGTTAAAATGGGTCACCCTGTATATATATGTACAGAGGCAGTTTTCGGGACATTTTTATACCACCTGATTTTATTATCCCATATTATGTAGAGCATTAATATAAACCCAGTGGTACCTTCCTTTTGTTTTTATACGCCATATTTTCTTTGGCCAATTTAATTATATATGGATGGGCAGTTTTCTGGACCTTTTTTTATTTTGTATATATTACGCTACAATCATACAAAATCGCTTTCCATTAATTAATAAAAATATATTTCCATAAATTAATAGAAATACGTTTAAGGAAGAAAATCTAATAATTTTAATTATAAAAAATTGCGTTTAATATTTATCAAAGGCAAAAATACAATGATGTCTTGAAATATGCCCTTTTATAGCTATATGACTTTATGTAAATAGGCGGTTTTCAGGAACTTTTCTTTATTTTGTGTAAATTACGCTATAATTGTAAAAAATCGCTTCTTATTAATAGAAATACGTTTAGGAAAGAAAAACTAATAATTCTAATTGTAAGCAGTAGCGTTTAATATTTATCAAAGGCAAAAATATTATAATGTCCTGAAATATGTCATTTATTGCTATATAACTTTATGTAAATCCGCGGTTTCCAGGACATAATAATATTTTTGATATTTATTGTTACAGTTGAAATATCTGTAACATTTTTTAATAACGATAATATATATATATAGTCATTGTTTAATTTCGAAAATTACATTGCAACAGACTCAGTTATTTCATATTGAATTTACTGAAAATAATAATGTTCCGGAAGCTGTCATTGTATAGTATGTTGCAGTTTTCAAGATTGATCAGAAAGAGCATAGTCGATGTCTGTATTTTGAAAACGATCATAATATTAGGACAATTATTTAAGTAATTAATATTGAAATTAACTATTGATTTATTTAATTCAATAATCTAACGAATTTCACTTCATGTATTTATTATAATCGACGATATAAGATGTCAATACTTTCTATTTCCACAGAAATTAATTTTTAACGATATAATATGCTGCATCACAGATATACATATGTAAATCTGTACTTAGAGAACATGAAAGTAATTATAAATTGTAAAACTAATACAGCAATGTTGATTAAATTTCTAAATGTTTATGTGAAGTAACAGATGCGATCGATAACATCAGCACTTTTCAATTATGCCTAGGTCTACCGCGTCTTTATAGTGGTCACAAAAATTTACTCAAGACTTCGAGTCTTTAATAGCATTTCGTCGGTAACTCTATGAATGAATACTTCGCTTCAGATGAAATGCTTGAATGCGAAGTTTGCATAAGAAGATTTTGAATAAGTTTTGTCTATAAAAATTCGAAAGATAATTAGATGGGCGTTGATGCTTTCATAACATTCCACAGGATTCTAATAGCGGAGACAATAATAATGCACTCTCGCTTAAAAGAATCTTGTGCTTTGTTAATGAATGCTTGATGACAGGCCTGCTCTGCAAATTACTACCGATGCATAGGATATGTCAATTCTTTTATATCTGAAATAGGCAGGTGTATTAATAATTTTAATACACAGCATAATATTTAAGAATGTCATATATAGAATAACTTTAATAGTGCTATAACTTTAGTAATGCTATCAGGTCGCATACCATATACATACCTTATCATAGTTTATTAAACAGCAATTTGCGCTATAAATGACATTTTTCACAGCATTGTTGGAGATATTGCACAAAACACCATTATTTGCTGTAGCAAAGCTGATGTACAACTGAAAATAAAAAATATAGCTTACTTATTGAAATATTGATAGAAATATATCACTTAATTGCAATCTTGTAGTGCATGTACCTGAATCACTATTATTTGATTGCTGTTGCACATTTTCACCTAATGCTGCTTGAAGAAACTTCGTCATACGGATGATCTCTACTGCTGGTATTGACTGGCGGTAGTGGCGTTTATGAATTTTTTCGTGATGTCCCATAAAGTTCGCCAAATCATCCACTTCATTTTTAGATAAATTCAACGTAATGCACGTTGTAGCAATATGTTTGCGTAATTCAGTACCTCTTAATGAATATGGTATTTGTGCGCCACATTTTTTAGAAAAATGTCGCATAAGAATACACGCTCTTAAATATCTGAAATAGCGTTTAGTACTACTAGGTATGCCGAACACATGGATTTTTTCAAAAACGTTTGCATCCTTTCGATGTTTCAAAATTAGTTCAATACATTGAACTAATTTCATGTCTAAAATTACAGGCACTGTACGTCCTAATTTCTCACGAATTAAGAATCTTACATATTTATCAACAATCTACATACAAAAGTTATAGAATTATTTTGCATTATGTAGCGGTTACGTTTTTGTAACGCAGAGGAAAGGTGTAATCCGTGATTGACGAGGCTTAATACTTTTTGTGGTTTTACTTATTTATTTTTATGTACAGATATTTACAATATGTACAGTGCCGAGGTCTATGCCTGACCGTCAGTGTAATTGTACTCAGGCTGATCGTCGATCAGGGCGTGCCTCGGATGTTCTCGTTGTATTTGGTGGTGGCCCTGAAAAGGGCCGTTTGTGTTAGCCCTGAAAAGGGCTGATGCTCTAGCCCTTAGAAGGGCTGTTAAGTCCTCTGTCGCGTTCGGTATACGATCACCGGCTCGGCCTTGGTGAATTTGGCCGGTCCCCAGCGGCTGGCTCTAGGTGGCCTGGAACGCCTTCAAGGCCTGATCGGCGCGGAACGCGCCCGCCGCAACGCTGGTGGCGTGCCGGGTGGCGTTTGACTTGGTAAGGCCTCTCGGACGGCTGGATTTGCAGCGTCCTCCGTCTGCGTAGCAGAAGTCCGGGTGGTCGGCTCCCAGTCGCTGTCGGACTGCGTGGCCTGGTCTACGCGTGATGTTAACGTAGGGTGCTTTCCATTTAGCAACACAAGTCGACACAAGCGTCATTCTATCTTCGTTGTCACTGGCGACATAAAGAAGACAAAATGACGCTTGTGTTGACTTGTGTCGCTAAATGGAAAGCACCCGTAGTCGCCTGCATGCCCCTGTGTACACGTGCCGGCTGCGCCGTTTGCGTGGCCCTGGTGTAGGACCGTGTCGGCGAGGCTAGAAGTGGCGACAGCAGGTGAGGAACCTTCCAGGTCTCCCTCAGACTCGTAAATCTGCGTACTCGAATGTCCCACGTCGCCAAGAGATTTCGCGGGGGCCGTGTCCGCCTCGGTGGTGGTAAGTCGAGGCGTGCCAGGGCAGAAGGCTCCACTTAACGTGGCGTTTGGCTCTAGTCCTGGGTTGTACCGGCGATCCCGCGATGTCGACTTGCTGCACCGGGCCCGGTGATGTGGGCGGCGGTAGTGACCGTGGACGTGAGATAACTCATTCCTCCCTTGACGGCTGCAAGGAGAGAGAGCTCGCGGCAAGTCTAGTGACTGCCAAAAAAATCAACGGTTTGTGCTCCATAGTGCTAAGCACTCAAGGCGGTGAACCGCGACTGATCCCGTTGCCCAGCGCACGCGGTCTTACGAGGGTAGTTTGATAAAATTATAAAAGTGATTTATTAAAATTCGACCTGACTGGCCAATACAAGTATTTCTACACAACGTTTCGGCCCTTGGGTACGGGCCCTTATCAAGTGTTGCTTTCAAGATAAAAGCCGTGATATTACTTAAGTAATTAATGAGGAATCAATTTAAAGCCCAATTCGCATAATTTTGCCATTGCGACGGTCGACTTGTGGGAAAATTCGTTTTTTTCCATTTTTGCGGCAACTGCTAAACCGCTCGCTTCAAACGACTACCGAACGTGAACTACTCGTCACTTCTGGCTGAAATTTGGCTTGGGGGGGTTTAAAGAGTGAAACTTTCTAGGTGTCACGTCACCAAATGAATTGTGTCTCATAGAAATTTACCAAACTTATCAAACTACCCTCGCCGCGCTCGGCGGCTTTCGTCCACGGAAAAGTATTCCGCTGCTGCGCCACGTAGCGGCGCGGCTTCGTACCGCTGCCGCTCAGTAAAGGTCTCCTCAAACCGACGCGGTACGCGGTAGCGGTAATAGTGCGGTAGCGGGATATCGTCTATTCAGTCAAACCAAAGCGGTATTTACGCGGCAAATCAGTAGATACTTTTGATCTGCAACATGGAAGACACGTATTCTTCGGACGAAGATGAATTATTATTGTTAGCGTTAATGGAAGATGAGGAACGTAATGGGAATAGGTAAATGGAATTTATATAAAGTTTCGCTAGAAATGCTGCGCAATGCAAAATCCGTTGTTGCCTATTTCATGTTCTATTTCATGTTTCAATAATTTTTTATAACTTTGTAATAAAGCATTTCTAGCCAAACTTCATATAAAATTTTTTTCTTATCTCGACTTGTAGAATATGCTCCCGCAATTTGTCAGTTACACCCGGGACATCTTGTATATATTGCAACGACTTTATATTCCCGGTGTGAACGGGCTTTATTGCCGTCCCGCTCTTGCCGTCGCACGGATCTTCTCTTTTGCGCCAACGACGGGGAGTTTCCTCGTTGAACGCGAGAGTCGAACGGGAAAGTCGCCGACAAAAAGGGCGAAAGGATCAGGGGAAATGATAACGCGCCGAAAAGGAACGGGTTGATAGGAGTTCCGCGCGTGCCGTGTCGAAAACCGAATATATAACGCGAAAACCGAAGAATTGGGCGCCAGACGCGGTCTCTAACGCGTCAATTCGCGAGATCAACAAAATTACGCGAACTTTACTTATCCGGATTCGTCACGGGCGGGCTAGCTCGCCTAACGGCAGAGGGGCAGGGTGTTGGTTGACGGAACGCGAATTTTGCAAGACGCGACAGGCACAGTAGACACTAAAAATGGGCAAACAATACAGACAGTAACGGACGTACACAAAAAAAACAAAAAGCGAATAAATAATATAAATAAAGCCGGGTTTATTACAATAGAATATGAAAGTAAAAGCAGTGGAAAATAATAATAAAAAGCGAAGCAAAATGACGGAATTTAATTAATGACAGAATTGATAAAAGAAAGAAGTAGAGATACGGGGTAATAATGTCACGTCCAAGTGACATTAAATTTTGGGTTTTTTCTTTTCTTTTCCTTTTTATTCTTTTTTTTTCTCTTGTGTAATTAACAGTATATTTATTATTGAATTTTGTTATTTCGCAGGCTATCTATCGCCTTTACTTTTGTTTCAGGCAACGCGCAGGATTCACAACGGCCGAGCGGTAAACTATTGTGAACGAGCACAAGGCACCGGAAAATAGAGGTAGGTTTTAGATATTAAGTTCTATATAGAAGGTGTGAATTTATTTATTCTAATGTTATTCTTATTTTCAGCCTCAACTTTAGCAGAATGGTATAGGAGAGAAAAGGTGTGGAATAAAATATAAGGTATGTATTAAATACTATAATTTTACTGATTCTATTTTTTAATTTATTTCCTATGGTTGAAAATTCAATCTTAAGATAAATATATTTCGTATGTTATTCTATTAACAAAACTATATGTATATATTGTGATTTTAATTGTTCAAAGTAAAGGAAATAGTAATGATAAAGTTCTATATTGAAAATTTAAGATTTATTGTGTAACTAATAAATTTACTATATTATTTTCAAAGATCGACCCTAATATTTAAAAAGGCTGCGACAAATTGGAAGGCAAGGCTAGATCGTGACTGCTATTGAGTCTCAAAATCAGATACGTAAAGATTTACTGCACCTTATTACTGAGCCTTTAATTTAGAGAAAAGATTAAAGTTTGTGATATATTATTATAGGTCCAAATGTTCATTCAATAATTTCAAATCAAGAGATCGGAGAAGATTCGAGAATCCTATGGAATAATACGCCCTTACGGACTAGTAATGGAGTCAGATTGCGAGAGGGGAAATCAATAAACAAGGTAATTTATATGATTCATTATATGCATATGCGTGTGTGTGTTTCAATTAAATAATATCATTTAGCATCAGAATCATTTATTTTACATATGTATATCATTCCGTATATAATTGGTTATTTTACTTAGTATTTAATTTTAATCAAAAAATTTTCATAGATAATTTCATTAATTTACGTGCGTATAGTTAATTGTGTCGTTGAATTATAAGCGGACACGTTTTGTTCCGTTAGAGTATAATTTCTGAATTCGACATATAATAAGTATTTTATTTCAATAATTTATATGATTTATTATATGCATATGCGTGTGTGTGTTTCAATTAAATAATATCATTTAGCATCAGAATCATTTATTTCACATATGTATATCATTCCGTATATAATTGGTTATTTTACTTAGTATTTAATTTTAATCACAAAATTTGCATAGATAATTTCATTAATTTACGTGCGTGTAGTTAATTAAGTCGTTGAATTATAAGCGGACACATTTTGTTCCGTTAGAGTAACATTTCAATTCGATATATAATAAGTATTTTCCAATTATATTCGTAATTATTCATATATATATATTTAACATTTTCAGCTTGATGGTTGTTCTAATCGTTTGATATGTGAGAATTTTAGCGTAAGGTTGTGTACAAATGTTGTAAAATGCAATTGAAATTAGTAGTTATTCAAAAGAATAAAAAAATTTGTATATATATCTTATCAGTATTAACGTACAATCAATATCATTCAATAAAATTAAGAAAATAGATGTAGAAATTGATCACACTATATATGGATTATCTGTGCTCTTATATTTTCATTGGTCGATAATTTCTCAATTTATCGTAGTAAACATTAAAGCTGCCGATTAGAACAATCACTATTTTAATTTTTAATCACTTCAATTGAGAATGTTGCACTTTATTATATTCGCTAGACCATGTATGTTCAGAACACTGTATATATATATATATATATATATATGTGCACATATAATTATTCTTATTTTGTTTTATAGTTTATATACCCTTATAATTAATTAAAAGGAGAAAAGTATATATATATCTATTTTTATATTTATTGTAAAGGTAATGTTTAAGTTAGTTACAGGTTATGTTAGACAGGTATTCACGTATATATAAAAGTGGGCAAGCAAAATAGAAAGTCTTAGAAATATATATATATATGTATAAATGTGCACGTATATATTTCGTCTGGTTGACTGTAGTTTACTTACTGCGATTAATATTCACAACTTCCTTTTTTTATTGCTGCAGGGACGTTCCCACAAGACAAGATTTGTCGAGTTAGTCACGTTCTGAGTGACTCTTCGTTTTTGTGGGTGCGGCCAGATATTGCCCTCGTCTAATTACACAGGATTATAGGCCGATACAAATCTAAATACTCGCTGATTTTATCGTTTAAGGCGCAGGAGTAATTCCTTGTCGAACTACGCTCTTACTCGTACGACGTTTGAACGCAGACTGCTTCTGCCCGAGCGTGATCATCGGCCGCTTCGGCGCCGTTCGACTAACTTCGATAGCTTTCGGGCGCGTGCACGCTTCGAGTCAGCGCGACATACAATGTGATCACGCTTGTTTACGCATTCCTTGAGCCGGCGAGTTAGAATAGGAATTTCGCTTTCGAAATTAAATTTAGAATTTAATATATTTTAGATTTAATATTATCCTTATTGTAAAGATTTTACTATTGATTTTGAAAATTTTATAAAGAAAAAGAAAATCATTTAAGGTTGATTAGTTTTAAGAAATAATGAAATTAAATTTTAATTTAATGTTCTTTCTATTAATGCAAAAAGAGATTTCTTATATTAAAAATCTTAATTAACTTTTATCAATAATGAAATTTTTATCCTCTATCGAAATTCCGATTCTTACTCCTTTTCTTATTGGCTGTAAATTAAAGTAATTAACATTCTCATTGTACAATAAAATAATTATATAATTTATAATGTTATTTTAAACATAGTTTTAAATCAATTGAATGCGTATTTTAGTATCTGAAATGTGAAAAGCGAGCGAGAAATATGAATATTCGCACTGGGATATGTTTTCGTATCGCCGATGATGTCATCACATTGGCATCTCGGCCTCTTGTACTGTGAATTTGAAAGAATGAATAAATTACAATTACTTTATATTTTAAATAAACTATGTTCCACTTGTTTAATATTCCTTATTTCCCATTATCCTTAAAATTCATTATTAATTTTTATGTAATTAATTCTGGTATTAACGTCATTAATTAATCGATACTGCGTTTTGTCAATTAATTATATCAATTAACAAAAGTTAAGTCGATCAATTGTAATGTATATGCATTCATTGAATTAGTAAGAATTAATTAAGATAAGTTTGAATATTTGATTAAAATAAGCATTCAACCAATGAACTATAACAAAACAAAATTATTCAACAAAAAAAATAATAATTGCATTTCGGTATAACACACGCACATGTGCATATATGCACGTATCAGAAGTAAATTATTGCAATTTATAACATATACACATATGTATGCAGTTAGCGACCCTACTGAATATAATAACATACATATATACATTTGTTAAAAGTTTACACAGTCAATATTGCAAGAGAATATGCAGATCAATATGCAATGGCAGTATGATATAATATAGACACATAGATTTAATATAAATTATCAATATATAAGCATAAGTAAAAATAGCAATTAGTGTACAAGTATTTTTGAGTCACCCTGTATAGAGATGATTGTTTATGCCAATCCATGTCTAGATAACTGCACAAGGTGATTATATACCATCATTCGTTAACAAAAGCACCCCGGTCCAACCATCATAGGAAGTCTACACAAGTCGCAACAAAATAGTTGAAAATCTGGCCTCGACGAACTCGAAGCGTTGTATATTGTAAACCACCTTATGTGATCCTTGCAAATTCGCGTCCGAATGACAATTCCAACGGTCTGTAGTGTTGGTATAGTGGCTCTGTACTAGGAAAACAAGACTCAATTATTGCATTCAAATATTTTGAGAGATATTAATTTTTATGTGTGAAAAATGTGTCATTTTACTGAGTTTTTGAGAGAACGTGGGGGGTATGCTGATTTTTGTTCCAACAGTTCTTACTATTGTTTATACACGATTTTCTTGTAAAGAAATGTTCAAATCATTATAAAATATTAACTTGAGCTCGTTTGAATCAGTGTAAATAAAAGTTTTGATTATTTGAAAGTGTACATATAGTGAATTTCGTAGTTCGTAGACTTTATCGTTTTTAATGAATTAGATGACGATTGATATTATAAAAGTGGCCTAGAATAGTTTTATATTGTATCTGAATGCATACAGATGCAGTGCATTGTATATACCGGGTGTCGCGAAAGTGTCTATAGCCTTCATATCCCTTTTTAACAATTTTTATCAATGTAATTAACATTTCTTTAAATGTTATTATTTTAATTTATATTAAATATGATTTAATTAAACTTGTGTCTTGTTTCATAGTCTTTGTGTCTCACTATTTTTACACTATGAGCTTGTACTCTCATTTAAGTTGCAATTTGACATACTAATGATTTCTCATGGGTATATACATATATATATATATATGCAATATTGACTGTGTAAACTTTTAACAAATGTATATATGTATGTTATTATATTTAGTAGGGTCGCTAACTGCATACATATGTGTATATGTTATAAATTGCAATAACTTACTTCTGATACGTGCATATATGCACATGTGCGTGTGTTATACCGAAATGCAATTATTATTTTTTTTGTTGAATAATTTTGTTTTGTTATAGTTCATTGGTTGAATGCTTATTTTAATCAAATATTCAAACTTATCTTAATTAATTCTTACTAATTCAATGAATGCATATACATTACAATTGATCGACTCAACTTTTGTTAATTGATATAATTAATTGACAAAACGCAGTATCGATTAATTAATGACGTTAATACCAGAATTAATTAAATAAAAATTAATAATGAATTTTAAGGATAATGGGAAATAAGGAATATTAAACAAGTGGAACATAGTTTATTTAAAATATAAAGTAATTGTAATTTATTCATTCTTTCAAATTCACAGTACAAGAGGCCGAGATGCCAATGTGATGACAACATCGGCGATACGAAAACATATCCCAGTGCGAATATTCATATTTCTCGCTCGCTTTTCACATTTCAGATACTAAAATACGCATTCAATTGATTTAAAACTATGTTTAAAATAACATTATAAATTATATAATTATTTTATTGTACAATGAGAATGTTAATTACTTTAATTTACAGCCAATAGGAAAAGGAGTAAGAATCGGAATTTCGACAGAGAATAAAAATTTCATTATTGATAAAAGTTAATTAAGATTTTTAATATAAGAAATCTCTTTTTGCATTAATAGAAAGAACATTAAATTAAAATTTAATTTCATTATTTCTTAAAACTAATCAACCTTAAACGATTTTCTTTTTCTTTATAAAATTTTTAAAATCAATAGTAAAATATTTACAATGAGGATAATATTAAATCTAAAATATATTAAATTCTAAATTTAATTTTGAAAGTGAAATTCCTATTCTAACTCGCCGGCTCAAGGAATGCGTAAACAAGCGTGATCACATTGTATGTCGCGCTGACTCGAAGCGTGCACGCGCCCGAAAGCTATCGAAGTTAGTCGAACGGCGCCGAAGCGGCCGATGATCACGCTCGGGCGAAAGCAGTCTGCGTTGAAACGTCGTACGAGTAAGAGCGTAGTTCGACAAGGAATTACTCCTGCGCCTTAAACGATAAAATCAGCGAGTATTTGGATTTGTATCGGCCTATAATCTTGTATAATTAGACGAGGGCAATATCTGGCCGCACCCACAAAAACGAAGAGTCACTCAGAACGTGACTAACTCGACAAATCTTGTCATGAGGGAACGTCCCTGCAACAATAAAAAAAGGAAGTTGTGAATATTAATCGCAGTGAGTAAACTACAGTTAACCAGACGAAATATATACGTGCACATTTATATATACATAAATATTTCTAAGACTTTCTGTTTTCGTTTGCCCACTTTTATATATACGTGAATACCTGTCTAACATAACCTGTAACTAAATTAAACATTACCTTTACAATAAATATAAAAATATATATATATATATATATACTTAACTCCTTTTAATTAATTATAGAGCTATATAAACTATGAAACAAAATAGAAATAATTATATGTGCACATATATATATGTATATATACAGTGTTCTGAACATACATGGTCTAGCGAATATAATAAGTGCAACATTCTCAATTGAAGTGATTAATAATTAAAATAGTGATTGTTCTAATCGGCAGCTTTAATGTTTACAACGATAAATTGAGAAATTATCGACCAATAAAAATATATGAGCACAGATAATCCATATATAGTGTGATCAATTTCTACATCTATTTTCTTAATTTTATTGAATGATATTGATTGTACGTTAATACTGATGAGATCTATATACAAATTTTTTCTTTCTTTTGAATAACTACTAATTTCAATTGCATTTTACAACATTTGTACACAACCTTACGCTAAAATTCTCAAGTATCAAACGATTAGAACAACCACCAAGCTGAAAATGTTAAATATATATTTATGAATAATTACGAATATAATTGGAAAATACTTATTATATGTCGAATTCAGAAATTATACTCTAACGGAACAAAACGTTTCCGCTTATAATTCAACGACACAATTAACTATACGCACGTAAATTAATGAAATTATCTATGAAAATTTTGTGATTAAAATTAAATACTAAGTAAAATAACCAATTATATACGGAATGATATATATAAGTGAGATAAATGATTCTGATGCTAAATGATATTATTTAATTGAAACACACACACGCATATGCATATAATAAATCATATAAATTACCTTGTTTATTGATTTCCCCTCTCGCAATCTGACTCCATTACCAGTCCGTAAGGGCGTATTATTCCATAGGATTCTCGAATCTTCTCCGACCTTTTGATTTGAAATTATTGAATGAACATTTGGACCTATAATAATATATCACAAGCTTTAATCTTTTCTCTAAATTAAAGGCTCAGTAATAAGGTGCAGTAAATCTTTACGTATCTGATTTTGAGACTCAATAGCAGTCACGATCTAGCCTTGCCTTCCAATTTGTCGCAGCCTTTTTAAATATTAGGGTCGATCTCTGAAAATAATATAGTAAATTTATTAGTTACACAATAAATCCTAAATTTTCAATATAGAACTTTATCAATACTATTTCCTTTACTTTGAACAATTAAAATCACAATTTATACATATAGTTTTGTTAATAGAATAACATACGAAATATATTTATCTTAAGTTTGAATTTCAACCATAGAAAATAAATTAAATAATAGAATCAGTAAAATTATAGTATTTAATACATACCTTATATTTTATTCCACACCTTTTCTCTCCTATACCATTCTGCTAAAGTTGAGGCTGAAAATAAGAATAACATTAGAATAAATAAATTCACACCTTCTATATAGAACTTAATATCTAAAACCTACCTCTATTTTCCGGTGCCTTGTGCTCGTTCACAATAGTTTACCGCTCGGCCGTTGTGAATCCTGCGCGTTGCCTGAAACAAAAGTAAAGGCGATAGATAGCCTGCGAAATAACAAAATTCAATAATAAATATACTGTTAATTACACAAGAGAAAAAAAAGAATAAAAAGGAAAGAAAAGAAAAAACCCCAAATTTAATGTCACTTGGACGTGACATTAAACAAAAAAGAAAAACTGGTGACAGCAGTGGGATATCTCAAAAAGAAAGGAATATCCTTATCCGTTAGGGAAGCTATTCCGAGAGATATAAAAGACACCATTGCCTTTTCATTATATTACTTAGTTTTGAAATTAGGAGAAGTCAAAATATAATTGAAAACTCACATTCAATTACGAATTATATGCCTATGTGTGTGAAATAAAAAAATATAACATAATATAATCTTTCTTTTCAGTAAATATAATACAATACTATCAATTCTGCTATACACATATATATGTACTATTAGACCTATCCTTGTATATACATACATTCTTTTCCAAATATTATCGATACAATTCTCATAAATAATTATAAGCGCCCGGCCTTCAAATAAATTATTCAGCCGATATACACATATACATATTTACGCGTTCGAAGATCAGTCTTATATTTAGGTACTTCTATACGAATATATCATTGTAATTACTTGTACTATTAATGCTAATGTGAAAACAACATTTATATAAAAAGTTTTTATATAATATTCATATAATAATTGATACAGCCGTAATCGCCGCGGATAATCAATATATATATTGTTATTATTTTTCATATATTAAATAATTAATTAAAAATGAGTCACTCAGACAGTGATAGCGATCATAAGGGAGCACGCGTTACGTATGGAAGAGCAATCAAAGAAATCCGGGAGAAAGAAAAAGAATTAACGGAGCGCACGCGGATGCTAGAAAACATGATGCAGACATTTGTGAATTATTTGCCCAAGAGTAATGTTTCCGAACCTCACGCGACTACGTCAATTCAATCGCCTCCAACTCACATACCAACGCCGAATTTAAGTCAACAATCCGCTACGCCTGCAACAAATATGTCGGGATTTTCGTACCCGTCCGTATATCCGAAGTCGTATTTACGCGACGCGCTCGAACTCGTACCGAAATACGATGGGCACAATATACCGGTCTGGCAATTCGCGAGAGCCTGTAAACGCGCGAAGGAAACAGTACCTCTGGTAGACGAAACTATGTTCGTTCGCATGTTAAGAAATAAATTAACCCATCACGCGTACCTAGCTGTCGAGGACGAAATACATTCTACGGTCGAAAAGTTTCTAGATTGTTTAAAACGTTCGTTCGGGCCTGGAAAAAGTTCAAACTATTACCGCGGACAGTTGAGCATGACATTCAAAAAACCAAACGAGCATGTCTTAGATTACATCGGGCGAATTAAGGATTTAAAAACAGCTATAATTGAAGGTGATCAAACAAGTTTTGGCCGACCGTTGTCCGAAATTGAGATTTCATCCATAGAATCTTTCGCGTTAGAGGCATTTCTAGAGGGACTTCCTCGCGATTACTGAACAGAACTTCGCGCGGAAGGATACAACAGCCTTAACGACGCTTGTTCTAAGACAATTGTTATAGACAGGCGAATCCAAAGAGAGGAACTAAGATACAAAAATGCGCGTACTTCGCGAGATAATTCCGCTCCAGCTCCACAGACTCAGATATTACAGCGTGGCTCCACCGCGATGCAAAGCGACTCATCGAACAATCCGGTAGCATCCGGCAATCAAAAAATTTGCGGTTTCTGTAAGAAAATAGGACATTTGATACATGAATGTCGAAAAAGACAATATTATAATAACAATAGCAGTTATAATAACAATAAGCCCACAAACGGCAACAATAATAATAGTAATAATAATTATACGAGTAATAACAGTAATAATGTACCAGTAAATTCGGGAAACTCCACCGTGGCCTCAGCCAACGGGACGCCCCGAGGCCAGTGGAACGTCTGTCCCATAAACGCTATGGAGACCAGTCAAGGAGTCTCCATGTCTTACGAGGAGACGATGGTAGAATACCAGCCGTCGAACTCGAGTCAATATCCTTTCGCGGACCGACCGCCTTCATGCTCGACACAGGAGCACAGCCCAACCTGATTAAAAGAGGCTGCATTAATAATAATGTTCAAATAAACAATAAAGAAATTATTCAACTCACCGGTATTACTGAAGACGTCGTCAACACGCTCGGTACGACAGTCGCGAATATTTATAACGTACCGGTAACCTTTCACGTAGTACCCGACGAATTTTCCATAATTACTCAAGGAATATTGGGATCTTCGTTCTTCAATGAACAAAATGCGTGCATTAATTACGCGAATAAATTTATCACATGGCACGATTGTGCTTTTCTATTTAAAAATCAAGAAACAGTAGTTATACCCGCGAGAACAAATATGAGCGTTACAATACGCATAGCTAATTCAGGAATTAAAACAGGGCATTGTCCTCCGCTAAAGGGACCTGAAGGAGTCTACTCCGGAGACTGCCTCGTCACTTGTATAAATGATAAAGCATACATTCGATTTATTAACACGTTAGATCACGAAGTAGAAATCGCGATACCTATTATTACGTTAAATGAAATTTCACAGATTGCTCAAAAACCTCCGCAATATAAAAACAATTATGAATTAAGAAACACTCAAATAACAGGAAATCCTCTATCCGCGAATCCCGCGAAGACCTATACGGTATTACTTGAAAAAGAAAATAAAGAACAATTAGTAAATTCATTACAAGCAAACAACGATCAAAATATTCAAAATCAATTAAAAGATAACGTCGAGAAGTCGAAAGAAAACACGTCGAAGCCTTATGATGAAAATCTTTATAATAATAATATAGAGTCATTCACACAGCAAATTTCAAACACTCTCATTATCGGGCAGGAGCACTGCCTTCCTTCTGGCGCATCAAGGTGCGTCGTCGATCAAGATCGACATCCCTTTCCTAAACCCCCTTTCTTCCATACAGCAAATACGTATAATAAATATACAATTACTTCCGCGCATGTTAACCCTAACTTTAAACATATTACTATTGAAAATACTATTTTTACCTCGGTAGGAGATTGTAAGTCTCTGTCAGTGAACGAAAGCAAAAATCTCGCACTGGTACGCTGTCCCTACCAGGAACTTCAATCGGGTATAAATTCCCCGCCGGTGACCGACGATGCCGCTCTCGCGCCGGTGCAATTCCCATATTATTTAGACCCCAGCGGTCAAAACTCTTCCTCTCCTATAAAATCCCGCAAGCGCGGATGAACTCGAAACATGCGTGGACACGAAAAAATCTACCGACGATAAAGTCGAATCTATTAATACAATCAATACGGTAAGAAACGAAATTTGCGAAAATAATTATAAGTCAAGCGAAAATCAATTAAATAAAAACTACACTGAGGATAGAATCTCCGAAATATTACGGCTTTTGCGACTTGATCACCTCGACATATTAGAAAAAAATAGTGTCATAGATATAGTTGTTAGACATAGCGATAGATTTTATATACCCGGCGAATACTTAGGGAAAACTAATGTAATTAATCATAAGATAATTACTGCCGACGAGACGCCTGTACATATAAAACAATATCGTTTCCCACCTGTACACCGCGAGGAAATAAACAAACAGGTGAGCGAGCTACTCCAAAAGGATATAGTAATTCCTTCCACCTCGCCATACAACTCACCAGTGTGGATCGTCCCTAAGAAGGCCGACTCGCTAGGGAACAAGAAATGGCGAATGGTGATAGACTACAGGAGATTAAATGAGAAGACAACGGGAGATGCCTACCCTCTTCCAAACATCAGCGACATTTTGGATCAACTCGGTGGTGCGAAATATTTTTCAGTGCTCGATCTTGCTAGTGGATTTCACCAAATCCCTATGGATCCAAAAGACGCACACAAGACTGCATTCTCGACGCCGTATGGGCATTACCAATTCTCACGCATGCCATTTGGACTTCGCAATGCGCCAGCCACTTTCCAGAGGCTAATGGACAATGTGCTCTCAGGCCTCCAAGGCATAGAACTACTAGTTTATATGGATGACATCGTGATATACGCAAGCTCCCTACGAGAACACGATATCAAAATAGACAAGCTAATGAAGAGACTCAGAGAAGCTAATCTAACTCTGCAGCCTGACAAATGCGAGTTTCTACGGCACGAAGTTGCTTATCTCGGACACATTATTACCGACGACGGAGTTAGCCCGGACCCACAGAAGATAGTCGCAGTCAAAACCTTTCCAATTCCACGCAGTTTGAAGAACGTTCGCCAATTTCTCGGCCTAGCTGGCTATTACCGCCGCTTTATCGCTGGCTTTTCAGAAATAGCCAAGCCACTCTTAGACTTGCTCAAGAAGAATGGAAATTTCTGCTGGAACGAAAACACACAGCATTCTTTCGAGACGCTCCGCGAACTTCTATGCAAGGAGCCTATACTGCAATTTCCGGACTTTGAAAAAGAATTCCTGCTCACAACAGACGCGTCCGATCACGCTGTAGCCGGCATCCTAAGCCAAGGGACGATTGGTCAAGATTTGCCAATAGCATATGCCTCTAGAGTACTCAATCCAGCCGAGAAAAATTACTCGACGATAGAGAAGGAGCTTCTCGCCATTATATATTGTGTCGGTCATTTCAGACCTTATCTTTATGGACGTAAATTCACTCTTATCACGGACCACCAACCTCTCACTTGGTTGTGTAGAGTCAAGGATCCTAGCTCACGCCTTATGCGATGGCGTCTTAAGCTGGAAGAGTATGAGTATACTGTCATATATAAAGCTGGTAAAACGAATTGCAACGTTGATGCATTGTTTAGAAATCCCTTTAACTATCTCGTATGTCCATTGGAAAAACGTCCACGACTCCCAGTAAGAGTTAGCAACCTCTCCGATACGTCTGAAAGTGAAGATGAAGACGATGACACTAGACGTCGGAAAATACCCGTTCGAAGGCAAAGTAGTGAACGAGTATTCTATTCCACGCGACCGTATGTAGTTGCTTCTGACACTAGCGAAGAAATATTTGCTTATCCAAGATCTCCTGATTCACCTCCTTTTAGTTCGACTCCTCTCACATCTCGTACATCACCTCCAGTGTCTCCTGAAAATTTACAACAATCGCCAAGATGGCATTTAAAAGGAAATAAGCCAAACGAAAATGTTAACGAAGAAACTGACGAAGAGTCTTGCGGAAGCGACGAAGACTCAACGTTAAAGGAGCTTTCACCTACCAGAAGTATTCTCCATACACCTGAGATTCCACCGGAACCGCCTCCCGAGATATTAGATTTTACCCTCGGATACTCGGACGGATCTCAAGACAATGACGACTCCAACGCAATCTCACCTGATGACGAAGAAGGAAATCTGCAACAAAAGGAAAGAACAATTAGAAATAAATGTAAACTAAAGGAAACGACCACCCCGTTACTACAACGAGAAGACAACACTGTTATTATGGTTACCATTGATAAGCATCCTTTCGACGATGGCGCACAAGAATTTAAAACAGCTGGAAAACTTCCACCGTTAGACGAGCTTACTTTTGGTAGAGCAAGAGTTTACCCTTCCACATATCCTGGAAAACACACAATAGTATTACCAGCAAAAGAACAAAGGTCAACTCAGTTAGATAAAAATATACTGAACGAATGTTTTGCCTCATTACTCGACGTAATTATCGAACTAAATTTAGATACTTTTAGCATACAGAAAACTAACAAGCTTGATAGTATACCTTGGCGTTCTATACGTAATCTGATTTCTACTGTTCTCTTCGAACAACCTTGTACCGTTTCAATTTATCTTGGAATCGCTGCAACTCCTCCATCAGAGGAAAGAAGGTCTATAAACATACAAGAACACCACGAATCAGCCGTCGGCGGACACAAGGGTGTCACTAAGACATACTTACGAATAAAAGAAAGATTCATGTGGCCTAATATGAAGAGGGATATACAGGACTTCATCGGAAATTGTCGCACCTGTCAAACTATGAAATTAGTAAGAAAAAAAACCAGACAGCCTATGATACTCACCGACACACCCGGTAAAGCTTTCGACAAAGTCGCTTTAGATATAGTCGGCCCTTTTAAAATTACACCGCGAGGCAACGTTTACATCTTAACGATGCAGGATCTGCTCACAAAATATTCTGTGTATGCTCCTCTGCCAGACGCCAGAGCTGAAACAATAGCGAATGCGTTCATAAACAATTTTATTTGCCACTTCGGTTGCCCGAAGAGTATACTTACCGATCAGGGCTCTAACTTAACCGGCCTCTTCATGAAAAGTATTGCGAAGAAATTTCGTATTCAACAGCTTCGTACTACGGCATATCATCCACAGAGTAATGGATCCTTGGAGAGATCTCATATGGTATTGATCGAGTACCTGAAATGTTTCGTAACCAATGAAGAACGTTGGGACGACCTCATCGAGAGGGCAAAATTTTCATACAACATTTCAGCACACGAAGGAACAGGCTATACTCCGCACGAGCTCATCTTCGGTCACACCGCAAGAATTCCGTCTGGATTCACCCGAGAAGAAGAATCGGAGACGTATCATTCGCATTTACTTAATTTATTTGAAAAAATTAGCGATCTACAAGTAGCGGCTAAATCTAATTTAATTAAGGCCAAGGAACGTTCAAAAGGGTATTACGACAAGCGCATGAATCCCGTAACATTTAGAGTAGACGACAACGTATTTTTAATTAATAATAAAAAAACGCCATAAATTTGACAGAGAATACCTAGGGCCGTATAAAATAATAGAAGTCCTCAACAACGAAAATGTTAAAATTAAAATAGGACAAACCACGCGAACAGTGCACGTTAATTTGCTCAGGAAAGCACATTATGGCGAACCAGGATGATGACTTCTTCTGTTTCAGATGGTCATTCAAATTATCCTTGTGATCCTCCTGGTCCGTTATAACAGCGCTCTCATGGGATATGATTGCGATGTTCCTTACAGTAATGGGACCACGATATCACTGCTCGAAGTCGACTCATGTCACTCAGGCCAAGAAACTCCAGTTCTGCACAAGGTGATCGTAGATTTACTGGAAAAGCCAAATAACGGTACTGTAGAAATATTAAGTTGTCGGGTCGAAATAGACAATACGTTGAACAATAATGATAACAAGGTTTTAAAATCTAAATCGAGGCAATTATTCAAAAATAAGAGATTCTACTTACCTTTGAACTATTCTTCTTGTATGTACCTCCACGCCTACGGAAAATTGCGTCTCGGGAATCACACTTTTAAGAATCTTGAAAAAGATGTAACCAACAGTCGACTCATTCCACTAACTGCTTTTGAGCATAATGACGAAAATGTCTTCGGAAAAACGAAACCTGTAAAAATGTATATACACTTAGAATATAAGTATTATAATAAGATAATTGATTTAGATAAAAATAAGATTACATTGCCCACTGGCACTAATTGTGTTTATACCGACCTTGAATGTACAGACGAGGAAGGTTACCAAAATTATTGGTCGCCTTCGTTCCGCAATAATTGCAAATCGCTCGAGCAAAAATTAGTATACCACGGAGTAGCTCAAAAATTGTACGCAAAAGGGCACCCCGTTGCATACTTTCTAACTAACGGCAACAAAACAATCGTTCTTTATGTACAAGTTACTCATACAATATGTAACGCGAATATACATCAAACGGAACACCCTCGACTGACCATTCGAGAAACAGTATTAAGGAAAAATTTTGTTAATGAGTTGTTTTCCTTTATACATTATAGTTCCTCAAGATATATGACTGTTATAAATGATATTAACATAAATGTAAAGAATGTTTATACAGCGATTTCCTCCGAGAAATGTTTGAAGAAGGAGCCTGAAATACGCTCCGCCATGATGTTGGCTTACCAGGATCCGATCTTGCTGGCCTACGCACTCAAGGGCACGCCAGGATACTCAGCACGCATCCGAGGTGAAGCTGCCCAGTTGTACCGATGCACTTCCGTGCCTGTTCTACTGCGAGCCACGGAGGACTGCTTCCAGGAGCTGCCAATCACTATAAACAACCATCCGGCGTACTTACAGCCGAGGACACGAATTATCACCTTTAAGGGAACGCGAATCGCCTGCGATCCTGCCACCGCCGCTATGTATTGGCTCAACAACGTATGGTATACGTTTCTTAAAGACGCGGAACGAGCCGTTGACCTACCAACGCTCCTCGATATCAAGACCTTGCCATGGGGTCGACTACAGGTCATCCCTGCCGACGATTCAGTTGAAAGAGGTGAAAAGGTCATCAAAAGGCCAAGGGACAACGCCAAAGACTATAAGGAACCAGAATCTCCGAATCATACTGTAGAGAGCATTCTGATTCAATTGCCTGCCTCCGTTCAAGCAGGGAAACTCAAGGAAGAGCTATCCATCATGGAGAAGTACTTCAATATCTTCTGGATCACTGTAATACAGATCACACTGGTCATTATTCTAGGTATGCTCGCATTATCAATCTTGCTAGCATACATGAGGAGAGGTACTAGCGAAATACTAACGCTAAGTGCAGAAAGAGACCCTTACGCGCTAAGCAACTACAAGGAAGAAAACGACTTATCCAACGGCTCGACCAGATCCGTCAGTCGCTTAGAGGAACTCCTTCGAGAGCCGCACTCAATTACCATTGAGGAAACTCTTCCAACCAACGATGGGTCGACGATACCTTCACAAATACACGAACTTCGCATGTCATACCAACGCTTGGAACGAAGGCTAGACAGAATCGCCGTGAGACGCTAATACAATCAATAGCCTCACTTTACTCGCCTTCCACGACATGGGAACGTGCTACCAACCCAGCAGATCACGGATTCCTTTCCACTCCGGACTACTGAAGGTCATCTCTACTTGATGGTTCACCAGGAGGCTCGCGACGCATCTCCTGCGTAGATGCTTCTCCTAAGGAGGGGGATGTCACGTACGGACCCTCCGCCTGACGCTAGTCACCGTCCGAGGACGGGAAAATTTTTTGTCTTTTCATCTCCGACTCTCCTCACCGTCGCTCGACGCTCCGAGGAAGGCACATTATTCAATAACGGCACCTGAAAACATTTGGACCGGATCGTTAAAACTAATCTTTAATTATTAAGAATTATTTAAAGTCTTACCTTCCTTTGTTAATTAATGACAAGTAATCGTACCGACAGTAGCCAGACCTCTCTTGCTATCGATTATGTTAGTCCTGAAAAAGAGAAAGAAAATATTAATTAATATTGTTTAATACTTACCTTTTTGCGTTGAAGTATCCGAATCTCAATCGCTGTAGCTGAAACATAAAAACATAACATAGATATATATTTGAGGAAAAATTACAAGTAAATAAAATATTATATATAACTATTATACTCTCTAGAGATAAGTATAAAACAATAAGTTACTGTGCAAGTTATAGAATAGAATATACTAAGTTAAAGAAAAGCAACAAGCCTAATAATCAACAAACATACATATACACATTTATACATTTATACATGCTTACATTATACAGTTCGGTATATATGCACATATATATATATATATGTATATACTCATGAGAAATCATTAGTATGTCAAATTGCAACTTAAA
>CAXASD010000061.1:0-22483 GCA_963971435.1 Lasius platythorax | reverse complement strand
ATTCGTTCCTGCACTACGCATCGAGTAAACAGAATATAACGTAATTATACGCAAAGGAAAGATTACCGAAAAAGCATTAAAAATGCCACGCCAACCGAAGAGAAACGTTGATGAAATCTTCGACTTGATAAAGGACTTGAATTTCTTTAATGATCAAGGTCAAGTTCTTAGATTATCTAATTCAATTTGGAAGCATGCAGAAACAATTTTAAAGGGACAAATGACTGCGAAATATTTATATTTATATCTTTCGCAAAATAGGAATAAAATTCTTGAGCGATTTCGAGAAAAATATAATATGAATATAAAAGACAACCGCAAATTATCAGAATCGTTGAATTCGATCGATTCGACTGATATAAGTTGTGAGTCGAATAACTCCAATTGGTCGATGTCTTCCCTATGTCACTTAAAACCGTGGCGCACTATTATATATTTAGATACTGATACGTGGTCTAAAATATACGGAATTCGTGATAATTATGATAATCTTGCAAAATTAAAACCCGGATGGACAGACGTGATTTATCACGAAATATGGAAACAATTGAAAATACCATGTTGTTATTCTTTCAAATTTGGTAAAATAAATTCTACACCAGGTGAAGTATTTTTGAAGATAAGAGGAAAATGCACGGAATGTGGTGCACTCTTTAATGCGTATAGCATGCAGAAACCGACAGATGCGGATACAAAAATAGAAATTCATATTTCCACATATGATACCAGAGACATTGCGCATAAAAAAAAGCGACAATTGCGCAAATTAGAAAGAAGCCGTGTCGTTAAAGATTTGCGTGCAATGTCCACGTATGGCTGGAGGAGAGAAACAGCAAATCAATTGATGACATTCGGCGACGTAGAACCAGCGCATTTATATAGCGAATCGGTTTTAAGAAAAGCGAAACAATTGGACACAGATGATAAGTTAGGCATTACAAGAGGTTCTGATCCCATTACATCGATTGTACAATTAAAATATAAGCCCGAATTTTCAGCTACAATTCGAGAAATAGGTTTAGACAAGTTTTTTGTTATATATTTCACTCCCGAGCAATTATTTTTGTACCAACAATATTATAAACAAACCGAGAAAAGAGGTATTTTAAGTATAGACGCAACAGGATCTGTAATAAAGAAAATTAAAAAGCTTGACGAATCTACAAATACAATATTTTTATACCAAGCCGTCGTTCCTTTTAATACAAAAATTTTACCTGTCTTACAGATGATATCGGAAAAGCATGACACGAATATTTTAACATACTGGTTACGCGAATGGCTGCGATCTGGTGCTGCTACTCCGAAAGAAGTAGTAACAGATTATTCTTTCGCACTTATTAATGCTGTTACTCTCGCTTTTAACAACTGCGATTTAAATACATACGTTGAAAGATGTATGAACATTTTATGTAATAACGATAGCGCAAATGTTCCCAATTGCATTCTTAGAATAGATATCGCACATTTAATTAAAGCAGTCTGCGGTTGGAAATGTTTTAAGGATAAACATGCGCGAATTAAAGATTTTTTCGTTCGATGCATTGGCATATTAAGTCAAACAATTACCATTGATACTTTTAGTCAAATCTGTACTGACACTTTAACAGTTGCGTTTTCTGAAACGGAAGATCTTGAAAATAATACATTAGGTAGTTTCCATGCTCAACAACGTCTCATAAATATGATTAGAACACATGATTTAAAAAATTATGAAAACACTACTGCAGATGAATATTTGAGTGAAGATTCAGATAACGAATCGTTCGAATGTAGATACAGCAGTCACATCAATAATTTTCTTAAAAATATTGAGAGAAGTAGTAAAAAATTTGTAAGTTCCGGAGACAGACCAAATCCTTATTACTGTCCCAATTTTGGCACTAGTTTACTTCGATTATGCAAACAATTTCCATTATGGACAGCTGTAATGGCATTCAATAGCGGCATAAATGTTGCGTCTTCAGCTAGAAGCGAACAATATTTTAACGAATTAAAAAATTTAATTTTTGGCGGGACAAAAAATTTACGTGCTGATAAATTTTTGATACAACATATCCGATCGTTAGTGGGTACCGCAAAACTTTTGAACGCTTGCATGAATTCAAACAGCGAGCAAGAAATTGCAGAAGTTCCACAACTCAGTGTAACCGAATTGCACGATTCTGAAATCGATGATAAAACTGAAACTGCAAATAATATCAGTAAATCCTTAGATAAAGATGTGAAAAATGATGATGCTGAAATATTATGTAACCCGTCTAATGAGGAGACACACGAAAAAAAAAGTCCTCGATCAACTTTCTTAAACAATGTTGAAACGTGGAAGTCTCACAAAGTGAAAAACTTGAAACGTGGTAAGTACGTTACAGTATGTCCAGATATTATTAGCATACATAATAAGCCTCAAACATCTTTCAAGATACCCTTATTACAAAACGGAAATTGTTTACGACCACAGCAAATTACAGGACAACACATTATGATAAGAAATACATGCGCATTTGATGCTGTGATTCAGGCATTGCTTGTAGGTTACCGTGATTGGACAAATTATTACAATTACGTTAATAATAATACAAACACAAATGAAATATTAAATTTTATAACAACGGTTTCCATGTATGGCACACAACAAAAAGTATACAAAGAAAGGGCTTTAATTTTGGCCAAAATTTTCCAACCTACAAGCGGAGCAATAAATTGCGCATGTAATATCAATAATTTAATCGACAAGAATTTAATAAAAAACGAAATATCATACAGCATCCTAAGACGATGCTCCATTTGTGAATGGCACCATCAAAAAGATACAGTAGTTATCGAAATAAATACCCAGCCAATCTATGAACACGGAATGAGAGGATTGCAAGAAGCCCTAGATCAAAAAATAACAACAATAAATAAAAAATGTAGTCGCTGTACGAATGAAAATATAGATATTACTTTCATAGCAGGAGCGCATTTATTCATTGATACAGAATGCTTATTGTGGGTCGAACTTGCAAAAAGACTTGGTCACTCTGACTGGTCCGGTAAGATAACTCTCTCCGAGATACCACTGGACATACATCTAAATGAAAATGTCTACACATTAGTTGGAGCTATCGAATACGTCGGCGGAAATAACAACAATGAAGTAGGACATTACATCGCGTACTGTCATCGAATAACAGGTAAATGGCAAGTATACGATGATCTCAATAAAAACAAATGGCCTATCACAGCACCAGCAAGAGTGCTTCTGCAAAAGAAAAAAATTTCTTTATTAATTTTTATTAAAAAATGAACACAATTTTTGTACTTTTCATAAAAATATTTCTCTCTATTTACATACGTACGAAAGCACCCACACAACACACACATTTACACACACACACACACACACAACGCAAGCACGACACACAAAAACAGCAAACAGGGTTTGGAGTCAAAAAATACTACGGGAGTGACGAACCGTGGGGTCCCTGTCATTACTGTGACGCACACACACTCACACCCACACACACACACACACACTCAACGCACGCACACACACAAACAGCAAACAGGGTTTGGAGTCAAAAAATACTACGGGAGTGACGAACCGTGGGGTCCCTGTCATTACTGTGACGCACACACACTCACACTCACACCCACACACATTCACATCCACATACACACTCAACGCACGCACACACACAAAAACAGCAAACAGGGTTTGGAGTCAAAAAATACTACGGGAGTGACGAACCGTGGGGTCCCTGTCATTGCTGTAACGCACACACACTCACTCGGGTACAAACAATTCTCTTTCGAATGGCGTTGCTCGTTCTCAGATATCTTTATAAACATCAAAGTTACATATTAATCCTTTGACGTACTTTAAAAATTCTGTACTTCCGAACCGGTTGAAATACAAACGATTTGAAGAGAGGTACAAACGGGTGCTAACGATTCTCTTTCGAATGGCGTTGCTCGTTTTCAGATATCTTTATAAACATCAAAGTTACATATTAGCCCTTTAACGTACCTTAAAAATTCTGTACTTCCGGTCCCTTCGAGGTACAAACGATTTGAAAAGAGGTACAATCGGGTGCTAACGGAGCTCTTTCGAATGGCGTTGGCCGTTTTAAAATATCTCGAAAAATGGCGGATCTACCTCTTGGTCGTATTTTGAAAAGCCTGTATTTCCGATCCCTTCGAGGTACAAACGATTTGAAGAGAGGTACAAACGAGTGCTATCTGAGCTCTTTCGAATGGCGTTGGCCGTTTTGAAATATCTCGAAAAATGGCGGATCTACCTCTTGGTCGTATTTCGAAAAGCCTGTATTTCCGATCCCTTCGAGGTACAAACGATTTGAAGAGAGGTACAAACGAGTGCTATCTGAGCTCTTTCGAATGGCGTTGGCCGTTTTAAAATATCTCGAAAAATGGCGAATCTACCTCTTGGTCGTATTTTGAAAAGCCTGTATTTCCGATCCCTTCGAGGTACAAACAATTTGAAAAAAGGTACAAACGAGTGCTAACGGAGCTCTTTCGAATGGCGTTGGCCGTTTTGAGATATCTCGAAAAATGGCGGATCTACCTCTTGGTCGTATTTTGAAAAGCCTGTACTTCCGATCCCTTCGAGGTACAAACGATTTGAAGAGAGGTACAAACGGGTGCTAACGATTCTCTTTCGAATGGCGTTGCTCGATTTCAGATATCTTTATAAACATCAAAGTTACATATTAACCCTTTGACGTACCTTAAAAATTCTGTACTTTCGGTTCCTTCGAGGTACAAACGATTTGATGAAAGGTACAAACGAGTGCTAACAGAGCTCTTTTGAATGGCGTTGGCCGTTTTGAGATATCTCGAAAAATGGCGGATCTACCTCTTGGTCGTATTTTGAAAAGCCTGTACTTACGATCCCTTCGAGGTACAAACGATTTGAAGAGAGGTACAAACGAGTGCTAACGGAGCTCTTTCGAATGGCGTTGGCCGTTTTGAGATATCTCGAAAAATGGCGGATCTACTTCTTGGTCGAATTTTGAAAAGCCTGTACTTCCGTTCCCTTCGAGGTACAAACGATTTGAAGAGAGGTACAATCGGGTGCTAACGGAGCTCTTTCGAATGGCGTTGGTCGTTTTGAAATATCTCGAAAAATGGCGAATCTACCTCTTGGTCGTATTTTGAAAAGCCTGTATTTCCGATCCCTTCGAGGTACAAACGATTTGAAGAGAGGTACAAACGAGTGCTAACGGAGCTCTTTCAAATGGCGTTTGCCGTTTCGAGATATCTCGAAAAATGGCGGATGTACCTCTTGGTCGTATTTTGAAAAGCCTGTACTTCCGATCCCTTCGAGGTACAAACGATTTGAAGAGAGGTACAATCGGGTGCTAACGGAGCTCTTTCGAATGGCGTTGGCCGTTTTGAAATATCTCGAAAAATGGCGAATCTACCTCTTGGTCGTATTTTGAAAAGCCTGTATTTCCGATCCCTTCGAGGTACAAACAATTTGAAAAAAGGTACAAACGAGTGCTAACGGAGCTCTTTCGAATGGCGTTGGCCGTTTTGAGATATCTCGAAAAATGGCGGATCTACCTCTTGGTCGTATTTTGAAAAGCCTGTACTTCCGATCCCTTCGAGGTACAAACGATTTGAAGAGAGGTACAAACGGGTGCTAACGATTCTCTTTCGAATGGCGTTGCTCGATTTCAGATATCTTTATAAACATCAAAGTTACATATTAACCCTTTGACGTACCTTAAAAATTCTGTACTTTCGGTTCCTTCGAGGTACAAACGATTTGATGAAAGGTACAAACGAGTGCTAACAGAGCTCTTTCGAATGGCGTTGGCCGTTTTGAGATATCTCGAAAAATGGCGGATCTACCTCTTGGTCGTATTTTGAAAAGCCTGTACTTACGATCCCTTCGAGGTACAAACGATTTAAAGAGAGGTACAAACGAGTGCTAACGGAGCTCTTTCGAATGGCGTTGGCCGTTTTGAGATATCTCGAAAAATGGCGGATCTACTTCTTGGTCGAATTTTGAAAAGCCTGTACTTCCGTTCCCTTCGAGGTACAAACGATTTGAAGAGAGGTACAAACGAGTGCTAACGGAGCTCTTTCGAATGGCGTTGGCCGTTTTGAGATATCTCGAAAAATGGCGGATCTACCTCTTGGTCGTATTTTGAAAAGCCTGTACTTCCGGTCCCTTCGAGGTACAAACGATTTGATGAAAGGTACAAACGAGTGCTAACAGAGCTCTTTCGAATGGCGTTGGCCGTTTTGAAATATCTCGAAAAATGGCGGATCTACCTCTTGGTCGTATTTTGAAAAGCCTGTACTTCCGATCCCTTCGAGGTACAAACGATTTGAAGAGAGGTACAAACGAGTGCTAACGGAGCTCTTTCGAATGGCGTTGGCCGTTTTGAGATATCTCGAAAAATGGCGGATCTACCTCTTGGTCGAATTTTGAAAAGCCTGTACTTCCGGTCCCTTCGAGGTACAAACGATTTGAAGAGAGGTACAAACGGGTGTTAACGGAGCTGTTTCGAATGGCGTTGGCCGTTTTGAAATATCTCGAAGAATGGCGGATCTACCTCTTGGTTGTATTTTGAAAAGCCTGTACTTCCGGTCCCTTTGAGGTATAAACGATTTGAAAGGAGGTACAAACGGGTACAAACGATTCTCTTTCGAATGCCGTTGGCCGTTTTCAAATATCTTAAAGTTGGGCGCCAGCGATTTTTTCACCCCCCTCTAACTTTTTAACCCTTTAGGTACAAACGAAACGAATTTTGGTACAAACAGGTACAAACGAGGTACAAACCTATGGTGTATATAATTTTTTTATTTTTTAATGTTGGGCGCTAGGTTCACACCGGTAACGGCGCGCACATACACGAGACTCGAATAAAAGGCGTGCGCTCTCGCAGGAGCGGACCTATTTATACCTCGCCGGCTTTCTAGTATATTCTCGTGGCTTCCGACCGACCGGTGACTATTTACAAGGTTCGTTTGACTTTTAATGTTTGTCGACCGACTAACATTATCTAGAGTGACAAACAAGTCCTTTATTAGACGGTTTTACGTATTTATTTTTAATCGCGTGATTCGAACCGGCAGCCCGAGCTGGGCGCCCGCTAAGCGCGACAATAACACGCGCTCGAGAGTCTCTCCTCTTTTTACGTGACTCTTATTTTTTGGGTCACATTGTCTTGTCTTAAACACATAAATATGAATTTTTGTTTTGGAATCCTGTAGTTTTTGAATCCTGAAGGTCCACCAACATTTTCTATTTACATTTTTTTACGTTCCAAAGCTCGTGAAAAAGTATGTATCATTGCTGCTTTTTTGGACAAATTGTGACATCCAGATGCTACACAACTCGGCATTTTTATCTTTCACATAAATACAAGATGTTTTACTTATATATTTATATATTATGTACAGATTATATATTTATTTATTATGTACAACATTTTAATCACTCTAATTTTATTTGTATATTATAATTACAATTTCGAAATTTTGCTTGCAATACTCGCAAAAATATTCGTGAAAGTTAATGATGTCTTTTTTTCCGTCGACAACTTCTGGCATAGTTGTCATCGACAGTCTTTTGGTTATGCAGCAAATTATTTATTGACTCTCACGGATATTTTTGCGAGTATTTCAAATAAAATTTCGAAGGTAAATATTGTAATTGTAATATACAAATAAAATTAAAGTGATTAAAAATGTTGTACATAATAAATAAATATATAATCTGTACATAATAAATAAATATATAAGTAAAACATCTTGTATTTGTTTGAAAGATAAAAAATGCCGAGTTGTGTAGCATCTGGATGCCACAATTCATCCAAAAAAGGAGCAATGATGCATACTTTTCCACGAGCTTTGGAACGTAGACAAATGTGAATAGAAAATGTTGGTAGACCTTCGGGATTCAAAAACTGCAGGATTCCAAACAAAAATTCATATTTATATGAAGTATGTTTTCTATTTAAGAGAAGTGTGGAGATGATTTATTATCGACATTTTAATATGCAGTTCCATTTTACAGTTCCATTTCACGGCTGATATGTGGGAAAGGGTACGCGTTGATGGAAAAAAGAAATTGAAATCATCTGCTGTCCCAACGATTTTTGGAGAACTTGTCATTCAAAGAAATGAAAGAATGGTTTCAGGTAAATATATTAATATTAATAATATGTGGTCGGCCCGCCGCCGCGACGCCCGACGCGCATGCGTTCACGCGCACACATGTCGATATAGAGAGAGCGCTCTCGCCGCTCGCAAGCTAACACGCGGAACCATGTTAATGCTCGACACGTGTCTGTACAACGCAGTACTTTCCGTTCATTAAATATATTTATCTATCGAGAACTGTGTGCCTCATTCTATTCCCCGGTCTTTCCCCACAATTCAGAAGTGGGATTCGACTCAGTGAGTGAATACGATTACGGAAAATAGACAAATTTTTCGCGCAATATATCGTGGAAGAAAGACACGTGGAAGAATCGAGGTTAAGTCAGGGCGTGCTTCGTGATCGCGCCCGGGACAAAAAGTGTTCAAGAAAAGGATAAAGTTAGCGTGCTTTGTGTTCGCGCTAGAGACAGAAAGTGCCCGAGACAAAATTAACGTTTCGTGTGATTGCGTCGCGACTTGTGTATCGCGATATACGTCGTAACCGTAACCGACAAACGCGGGCGCGACAAAGACATTTTCGGCGGATCAAATAACCGCACTACGAATTCCGTATATATCTGCTACGAGAGTGAGATACGACATTCTTTGTGAATATGGTTAAGGAAACGGAAGATTCTACATTAACCTTGAACGACTACACGGTGGTCAGATTAAAAGATTTCCTCCACCACCTCGGTCTTAAAATAACAGGTTCGAAAGCCGAGTTGATACAACGATTGACGGATGCAAATAAACAGGCCGGTAGAGATGCAATGTACGTGCCCGATATATCGGACGAACCAGACGAACCCGAATATCTGATGTCGCACGAGGAAATACAACAGGATGAAGCAAGAGAGGCAGCGAACATTCGACCACGGGGAACAATACCGCGTGAGACGACACGAGAAATACCCGACGATGTTCAACGCGAGATGGATTTACTACGAAGAGAGCGAGACCTCCTCGAACGAGAATTAAGCCTAACGCGACGAGAAATAAACGCGTCACCGCTTTTGGCAAGCAGTTCCGGCGGACGCAGCGCCGCCTCGTCGATGAGCATACGTGCTATCGGCGATCTATTAAGCGAATTCCATGGAGACGATACCTTCTGGAAATGGGAGAAACAAATACAACTCCTTCGCACTTACAATCTCGATGATAATTCGACGAGAGTACTCATAAGTTCGCGGCTCAAGGACAAAGCCCTCGGCTGGTTCCATTCAAAACCCGATCATTTGCAACTCAGCGTCGACAATTTACTAGATCGAATGAAAGAAATGTTCGATTTACGACCTATCAAATTAACATTACGAAGAAGCTTCGAACGAAGAACATGGCAAAGTAAAGAATCATTTTCTGATTACTTTCACGATAAAGTAATCCTAGCCAACAGAGTACCCATCGATGACGAAGAGTTGATAGATTACATCATCGACGGTATCCCGGATATCAGATTACGGGACCAAGCACGAGTACAACGATGCAGCACGAAATCAAATTTATTGGAAGCATTTAGAGGACTAAAACTTCGATACGATTTCAAAACCTTTCACGAGAAAAACGACAAATTTAATAATAATAAAACTAATAAAGAAGTCGTTGCAACAAAATCGGAAAATACCCCGACGAAGCAACACGAGCAGCAAGAACGTGCTATAATTGTAAGAAGAGCGGACACATTTCGAAAAACTGCAGGCAACCGAAAAGGCAGACAACGGAACCCAACGAGGAAAAAGGATCTACCGCACAGCACAACACACCAAAGGAAGCGACAGCGGCGACCACCACCAGCGTTATCCAATCCCCGTTAGAAAACCCACCATTCATGGTACAAATAAAGTATTCGATATCAGACGCTCTTAACAATACGTGCGACTATAAGGTAATGGCGATGATCGATTCCGGATCACCAGTAAGTTTAATAAAAAACAATTATATTCCACAACAACCATATACACCGATATCAGGTAATAACGATTCTTATTTCGGTATTAATAATACTCCCCTAACAATTCTAGGCTCTTTCGAAACAGATATAATTGTTAACGAGATTAGTACAAAGATTAAATTTCTTATCGTCCCTGATAATACTATGTCGTTTGCAGCACTTTTAGGTAGAGATTTTATAGCGTCACCCAATATAAAAATTGCGATGAATAAAAACTGCACGATATTAATTAACGATAACAAAATTATAAACGATACATGCGTCGAAACTAATAATTTGATACGGCAAATCATGCATATAGAATATCTCGATAAACCAGAGATAACAGATAATTTAAATATTAACCCGAATATAAATTTCGTAACAAAAGAAAAGCTAAAAGAAATTTATACCGAAATATATGTCGCTAAAAATAATATCGATACAATTGACAGCGATGTAGAAATGAATATTGTTTTAAAACATAATCAGCCAATTACTTTTAGACCGAGACGTTTATCATTTTCGGATAAGGAAAAATTACAAGAAATCCTAGACGATTTATTAAAGAATAATATAATTCGCGAAAGTAATAGTCCATATGCAAGCCTATTGTATTGGTACGCAAGAAAAATAATGAATTGCGTTTATGCATAGACTATAGAGAAATCAATAAAATCACAGTTAAAGACAATTTTCCTACGCCATTGATAGACAATCACTTAGACAAACTACGCGATAAAAGATATTTTAGTAATCTCGATCTACGTAACGGATTCTATCACATAAAAATGGCTGAAGAATCAATAAAATTTACATCATTTGTAACTCCACTTGGCCAATTCGAGTTTCTAAAAATGCCATTTGGTCTAACGAACGCACCACGCGTATTCCAAAGATTCATTAATAATATATTTTCGCGGTTAAATAAGGAGAACAAATTATTAATATATATAGATGACATTTTGGTCGCAACGGAAGAGATAAACGAACACCTAGAAATTTTAAAAGAAATCTTCCAAATAGCAAAACAAAATAAATTAGTATTTCGACTAGATAAATGTTCATTCCTTTACGAAGAAATAGTATATCTAGGATATACAATAAATCAAAACGGTATTCAACCAAGTAAAACTAACATAGATGCAGTTCTCAATTATCCTACCCCACGAAATGTAAAAGAAGCATATAGATTCGTATGTTTAGCAAGCTACTTTAGACGATTTATAAAAAATTTCGCGACAATAGCACAACCGCTATATAATTTGATTAAAAAAGATATCGAATTCCATTCTGGTTCGACCGAAAACAATGCTTTCGAACTATTGAAAAAACTATTATCGTCTAAACCAATTTTAGCGATTTATTCGCCCCACTTACCGATAGAACTACACTGCGATGCGAGCTCGACAGGCCTAGGAGCGATATTGCTACAAAAACAGTCAGACGATACCTTACGACCCGTATCGTATTTCAATAGAAAAACAACTAATTCCGAAGCAAAGTTCCATAGCTTCGAATTAGAATGCTTAGCAGCAGTAGAAGCTATTAAACGATTTCACATTTATTTATCGGGAAAACCCTTTAAATTATTGACAGACTGTGACAGTTTTAGATTGACACTAAGTAAACAATCAGTAAATCCACGAATTGCACGATGGGCAATGTTCCTACAGAGCTACGATTTTAAAATCGAACACAGGCCCAACAAAAAAATGTCACACGTGGACGCCTTAAGCCGTTGCCACAGCATCCTCATTCTAGAAGCGAACACGTTCGAACAAACCCTAATTATTAAGCAAAATCAAGACGAGAATATTCGAAAATTACGAAATGAACTAGAATTAAAAGTACATAAATTCTACGAATTACGAGATGGCCTAGTATACAAAAAAGCAAAAAATAAATTGTTATTCTACGTACCATCATGTATGGAAACTAATGTAATTCGATCCTGCCACGATAACATAGGGCATATCGGTGTCGATAAAGTACTTGAAAATATATGTAGAGTATATTGGTTCCCCGAAATACGAAAAAAAGTAAAGATTCACATCGCGAATTGTTTAAAATGCATTGATTACTCACCTATAAGCGGCAAAACGGAAGGATACCTTCACAGTATCCCTAAAGGAAATCTACCCTTTCAAACGATCCATATTGACCATTATGGTCCCTTAGAAAAAACCAGCAAAGGTTACAAACATATTTTAAGCATAATAGATGCGTTCACAAAATTTATTAAACTATTTCCGTGCAAAAGCACAGGAACCGAAGAAACTATACAAAATCTACAAACCTATTTTAAAATGTATAGTAAACCGAAACGTATTATTAGCGATCGCGGAACGTCATTTACGTCCACAGCGTTCAAAAATTTTGTAAACGACGAATTCATCGAACATGTATTAATAGCGGTAGGCACCCCACGAGCGAATGGACAGATAGAGAGATTCCATCGCGTCATAACCCCTATGCTGTCTAAATTATGCGACACACCACAAAAGTGGGACAAAGTCTTACATGCCGTAGAATTCGCGCTAAACAATAGTATTTGCCGAACCACAAATCAAACACCAAGTCGATTGCTATTCGGTATCGATCAAGTAGGTACGATCGAAGATAAAATCCGGCAAATTCTAGACCCATACTCAGAACAAGACAGAGATTTAATTCAAATTAGAAAACAAGCCTCCGAAAATATTATCAAAACACAAACTTCAAACGCAAAATTATATAACGACAAACATAAGGAAGCCACTAAATATAAGATAGGAGACTACGTCGTAATAAGAAACACAGATGTAACACCCGGCGTTAATAAAAAATTGCTTCCTAAGTTTAAGGGCCCCTACGAAATAAAAAACGTTCTTGATCACGATCGTTATGTTGTTAGCGACACAGACGGATTCCAATTAACCCAGAAACCATTTACAACAATCGTAGGCCCCGATCAAATGAAACTATGGAATCACGAATAATTAGAATTAAGATAAACATTAATTATTATATGTATTAACCAAAAATGTATGCCAAAGTTTATATGTATCACTCCAAAGTTTATGTTACTTTATATGTAAGTTCTAATTTACAGCGTTATAAAAAGGAATTTTTTTTATTTTTTTATTTTCCTTCCGCACATTGGTCGAGACGCCCAAATCGTCAGCATGGCCGAATCTGTGGTCGGCCCGCCGCCGCGACGCCCGACGCGCATGCGTTCACGCGCACACATGTCGATATAGAGAGAGCGCTCTCGCCGCTCGCAAGCTAACACGCGGAACCATGTTAATGCTCGACACGTGTCTGTACAACGCAGTACTTTCCGTTCATTAAATATATTTATCTATCGAGAACTGTGTGCCTCATTCTATTCCCCGGTCTTTCCCCACAAATATTTGTTTTTAATTTGCATTCAATGATTATATTTTGATTATATCGATATTTTTCACATCAGTATATCATGTACGACAAAAATTTATAAACTGCAAGTCATATTTGCATAGTTTATTTTGTTTATTTTATTAAATATTGGTATTTATATTTTAGCGTTTATACCTGATACTGAACCAGCTACAGAAATCGTGGTAGCTTCTGAATTAACAGCTCAGGGCGATCAAGGATCTGTGTTCCATATCGAACCTGCTGCAGAAATTGTGATATCTAATCTGGTTCAGGGCGAACAAGGATCTGTATTCCCTATCGAACCTGCTTCAGAAATTGCGATATCTAATCTGGTTCAAGGCGATCAAGGATCTGTACCCGATACTGAACCTACTGAAGAAATATCTCATTCTATATTCTCAGCTCCAGTGTGCTTGCGAGATTCTGTCTTAATGAAGATTTTCATAATTCGGAATCTCTTGAATACTACAAACAACAAGCCCATAGATTTGAACGACTTTTTCAAAGAAGTGAACAAAGACGAATAATCATGAAAAAAAAACATCAGCAAGCACAAATGTTATTGAAGAGAAAACTGAAGACGTTAGAAGAGAAAGTACGTATTCATAATCTATATCCTAAAATGCTTAAAAATTTGTTAATAGCGACCAAATTAAATTACTAAGGGCCAATTTCACCAACCACGGTTAAGATTAACCGACGGTTAAAGTTAGCAAGGTGGCCAATAGAAACATGGATTTATGAGAAAATACTCATGTCTATTGGCCACCTTGCTAACTTTAACCGTCGGTTAATCTTAACCGTGGTTGGTGAAATTGGCCCTAAACCATACATATAAGAAAATACCAAAGTGGTGCAATAAGACGTTAGTGAAGGCATTTTAATTGAAATTTGCGTGTGGTTATTCTGGCTACCAGGAATTATTAAGGCAGGGTTTTCCATTTCCATCGATTAGAACATTACACAGAAAATTAGAAAATTGGAAGTTTCAAAGTGGAATATCTGATGAAATTTTTGAGTTTTTGAATATTAAAGTTTCACAATTCGAAAATGATATAGATAGAGATTGTTTAATCGTACTCGATGAAATCAGCATAACTCAAAGTAAAATTTACGATACTTCAACTAACACATATGTAGGCAATGTTACTTTACCAAACCATGACAGTCAAGCAATCGCTACACATGGTTTAGTATTCATGCTCATTGGCATTTCTAAACGATGGAAACAAATCATCGCCTATTTCTATACCAAAAATAGTTCCGACGGAACAATATATAAAACGATAATTGTTGAAATAATTGAAAAAGCAAATACGATAGGATTGCATGTACAAGGCGTTGTTTCCGATATGAACCCTTCAAATCAAGCCATATGGCGAAAATTTGGTATAAATGTTTCTAAATATTCTACAATACAAAACAAGTGTGTGCATTCGGTTAATCCTAATCGAGAGATCTTTATTTTTTTCATGACGTTTGTCATGCTTTAAAAAATTTGAAAGAAGGCATGTTAAATCATGTTACTACCACAATTCCTTCAAAATTCGTTGAAAAATATAATTTGCCCACGAACACCGCCAGTTCAAAACATTTCGAAGAAATACTACATGCACAAACTAATTTTGATTTCTCGCTTGCACCAAAGTTACGCAAAGAATATTTAAAAACCTCGAACCATTTTTTAAAAATGAGGGTAAAAAATGCATGCCATGTTTTAAGCCAAGACGTGCTCTAAAATTTTTAGCTCATGTACTCTGTAAAGATGAATTGAAAACAACATCCTGGTTAGTTGAACAAATTGCTAAATGGTTTAAAATAGTAAGTTCAAGAAGTCTTACTTTTGCAATCAGTAAACAAAACGAAGAAAAATATATTGAAACGATGAATTTTCTATACGAGTTTGTTGAATTAATAAGTTCATTGCAGTTTGGTAAAAAAAGTGATTGGAAACCTTTTCAAAAAGGTATTATTATATCAACCATGTCGATAATTCAAATATCAACGTACTTGATTAATGAAGGGGCATATAAATTTGTTTTCGGTGGTAGATTCCCCCAAGACTGTATGGAAAACTTGTTTTCGATACTTCGAATGAAACATTCAATTTTAAATGCTCTTCAATTTAAAAACGATTTAAAATTAGCAACAATATCACAATACATGACTAAAATAACGAGCAGTAGTTACGATGATGATGATCGTGAGTTTTTGCCAGATTTTTTAGACGTTCAAAAATTGAAAAAAAATAACACTAAAGAAATTGTTCAAAATAATTGGCTTGTTCCTAATTCAACACAGAATATACAATTGAGTCATGTCGATTTAAATAAATTACATAATATTGCGGGATATATTATTACAAGTATTGTAAACTCCCAACGGTTGTGTAAACTATGTTCGAAATGTGTGTGTAACTTTCAAGCAAAACTGATTTATTACAATAAATTAACGACTTTGAAAAGCTTTAAACAAGATACATGGTTTTTTGTTAATAAAAGAACTTTTCATTTCTTCATTGAAATGGAAAAAATATTTCGATCATACGATAAGTCAGTTTTTGAAAGTGATATTAATTTACGAGAACTTTTTACTAACAAATTCATATGTTTAACAGAATTCTAACATGACACAACGATTTCTCTTTATAATTGTAATGAAGTTAATATTGATATATCTTTGTGAAAATTGAAATATTGACAGATATTGATGCTATCATTATAACTTGTACTTGAAAAGGACCGAAACCTGATGATCGAAACGTCGTAATAAATAAACAAGTTTATAGCTAGTATTGGTCGAATTTATATAAAGATACCTTTGATTTATAATTTACTAGCGATACAAAAAATTAATTATTATTTTTACTAACAAATTTAAGAAAATAACGTACACTCTACCCAAATGTCATAAATTAAAGAATAAAATCGATCTCAGTGTAATTATTAACAATAATTAACCGCAGTTTTGGTTTCATGTTAAATTTGGGATCTTTTAGATTTTGATAATCAATTTTTAAGTCGAAATTAAATGTAAGTTATTACTTTAAAAGAGTAAGATTTATATTTATAAGCTTAAGAATATAATTTTTAAGTGCAATTTAAATGTTATAATTTAACTAAAATCCTAGATAAATTTATATTAGTTTTTTCAATCAATAGATTGTTCTAAGTATTCAATGATTAATCCGTAGATTAAGATAATTAAAAATAATAATGATGAAAATATTATAATTTTATTAAATAAAAAAAAATATATAAATTAAAGGGATTAATAAAGTAATTTCAATATCAAAAATTAAAAAAATTAATCTGATTATGAAAAATTGAATACTAAAAGTTTCGAATTCGAGAATTAGTTAAAGAATCAAATCCACATTCAAATGGAGAGATTTTTTCACGATTTTTTAAAGGTTTAATTGAAATGAAAAAATTTAATGTTAAAATCATAAATCTTAATAAAAGAAAAATTAATAGAACGTATAAGAGGTTTGTTAGAGATAGATCTAAAAGTGCTTTGTGTTTGTAATTCGCGCGAGAGCAGATGACGCCCTTATGGCTCTATCCTTTTCTATATGTGTCGCTACGTGTCCTTCTTTTGTTTGCTTCTGCACGCTCACGTTAGATAGACATATTCGCGTGTTCTCGCGAATAATCAGTCTATTTGTATTATTCAGTTATGTATCCTATATAGTTGTGATTAAATACTTCTATATACAATGTGTGCCGATTGAATACCAAACGCCTCATCACCATCCATCAGGTTATGGGCCCAGTATTTGCTTCGACATTGCGCATCGTAAAAAGGTAAAGCGAACGAGACCGAATCAAGATGGCCGGAGCACATGGGATCCAAAGCATCGAAAAGCTGATGGAGGATAATTATGAATCATGGAAAATCCAAATGAAAAGAGTATTGGTATGTAACGATTTATGGGAATACGTAAACGGTGCCGTGATAAAGACTGCGGATAATACAGCGGCGTGGACAGAAAAGGAACAGAAAACACTAGAATTAATAGTTTTGAGCGTGTCGCGCGGACAATTAAATCATGTAAAAAGAGCCGAGACTTCGAATGCCGCGTGGGACGATTTAAAGCGTGTTCATGAATCGACGGGGCCGGTTAGAAAAGCTACGCTTTATAAGCAACTATACCGAATGAAAAAGGAATCGGGAATCACGATGAACGCGTATATAAACGACTTTACCAACAAAGCCGAGCAATTGACCGAAGCAGGAATTAAAATACCGGACGATCTTTTGTCGATAATGTTGTTATCTTCTTTACCAAACGATTTTGAGAATTTCAGTATAGCGATAGAGTCTCGCGATGAAATTCCGAACATCGACAGCTTAAAAGTCAAATTGCTGGAGGAAGAAGCGCGCCAAAACGAACGAGTGGGAAGAAACGATTCGGAAAATGGGCAGAAGAACGACGCACTACTCTCCCATACACACGCGCGCGATAAACAAAAACGCGTAAATTCAATGGATAAATTTGCAAAACAAAATCAAAGAAAATTCACCGGAAAGTGTTTCAACTGCAGTAAACTCGGACATAAAAGTGCTGATTGCTGATTAAAAACGAAACGCGGTGAATCAAATAGCAAAAGTGACGCTATGACAGCTATAGTTTGCAATACCGAAGTATCGAAATCTAATGAATGGTTCCTTGACAGCGGAGCGACCCGTCACATGTGTAACGACAATCGAAAATTCACAATGTTAAACGATACGGAACGATCGAAAGTATTTACTGCTGCGGAGCATTGTCTAGATTTATCAAGCACGGGCGAAATTAATTTGCGAGTAAACAATCGCGGTTCGAAAAATAACGTAAAACTAGAAGATACAATGTTTGTTCCAGCATTACGAAATAATTTAATGTCAGTATCTACGATCACAGACAAGGGTTATACGGTGGTATTCGACAAGAAACGCGCAACAATAAAGCGCAAGGACGGATCCACAGCACTGACAGCGACAAAGAAGAATCAACTCTACGTAGTAAATGAAACGAACGATCACGCGATGGCTGCCGGCGATATCAACGACGATAAAATGACCCGTTGGCACCAAAGGTATGGACATTTAAATATTGCGGATCTGAAAAATTTAAAAATTAAAGAAATGGTTAAAGGTGTTGAATTTACAACAAAGACGAACGAATTTCGATGCGACATATGCGATAAAAGTAAAATACATATTCAACCGTTTAAGCCGTCGAAAAACAGAGAAACTGAAGTACTGAACTTAGTACATTCAGACATATGCGGCCCGATGAACGTGGAATCTCTAGCAGGATCAAAGTATTTTGTTACGTTTATCGATGACTTCTCAAGATATACCGAAGTTGTCATGCTTCGCCAACGATCTGATGTTTTGAAAGCTTTCAGGAATTATAAAAGAAGAGTGGAAAAACTAACGGGACGCCACATCAAGAAACTACGCACGGACAACGGAAAGGAATATTTGTCCAACGAATTTAAGAAGTTCTTGGAAGATGAAGGCATCTCTAGGCAACTATCGGTTGAATATACACCGCAACAGAACGGCGTTGCAGAACGTGCAAACAGGACGATCATTGAGATGGCAAGATGCATGCTGCAACAATCGGGATTGCCGCAATCTCTATGGGCTGAGACGGTAAATACCGCGACATTCATAAGAAACAGATGTCCTACAAAATGCTTAAACGATAAAACTCCAATTGAGGCATGGACTAACAAAAAACCTTACGTGGGCTTCTTTCGCATTTTTGAAAGCAAGGTTATTGCATTAAATAAAGGCCCTAAACGTGGAAAATTCCTCCAAAAGGGAGAGGAATATGCATTGATAGGATATTCCGATGAAGCCAAAGCGTACAGATTATGGAAGCCAGGAACGAAGACCGTAATAAAATCACGCGATGTTAAATTTCATGAGAAAATTCACTTAATCGGTAAAGACTGGATCAAATTTCCGAATGACTTAAATAATGATGTTAGCGAAAAGGAAACCCTTAGCATTGATATGATGCCAACAAATCCTAAAGAATCGGAAGTCAATGAAGAGATGGCGAATGATACAATCAACAACTTGAAGATAATGATTCAGAAGATGAAGACGATGAAATTACAGAAGAGAATGAAGAAAATAGAGGTAATGAATCACGGCGAGGTCGTGGACGCCCCAAATTATTGAAGACCGGTCAACGAGGAAGACCTAAGAAGATTTATCAATGTACCGATGTAAACAATGACCCTGTAAATGTAGCCGAAGTTATGAATCGAAGTGACTGATCAGCATGACTGGCAGCAATGAAGATTGAATATAAAACTTTGCAAGAAAATAATACCTGGAGTTTGGTACCGAGACCTGAAGGAAAGAAAGTACTCACCAGTCGATGGGTTTTCAAAATAAAACAAAATCAAGACGGAGAAATCGAAAAATACAAGGCGAGATTGGTCGCTCGCGGTCATACCCAACAAAAAGGGATAGACTATGAAGAAGTTTTTGCACCCGTCGCACGATATGAGTCGATTAGAGCATTATTAGCTGCATCCGTGAATGAAGAAATGTACATAGACTAAATGGATGTTGTTTCCGCTTACGTGCAGGGAGACCTAGCAGACGAAATTTTCATGGAACAGCCGGAAATGTTTATTGAAGATAGTAAACCCGACATGGTATGCAAGCTGAAGAAACCTCTCTACGGTCTGAAACAATCAGGACGCGAATGGTACCGAAAACTCGACAATTTCCTACTACGTATTGGAGGCAGAAGAACTGAAGCAGATCCATGTATTTATACATTTAATGAAAACGAATCTCGAGTAATTCTTATAATATATGTTGACGATTTAATTATAGCCTCCAAAAGATACAACGAATTCGCGAAGATTAAGAAGAGCTTACAAAATACTTTCAAGATGGTCGACCTTGGACCGATTAATCACATTCTTGGTATGGACGTTAAGAGAGAAGGCTTAACTGGAAAGCTTCGTTTATCTCAAACCAAGTATGTAAAAGATTTAATAAATAAATTCTACCTAAATGATGCGAAAAGCGCATTAACTCCATTTGAAGCAAGTCTAAAGATTTCAAAAGACTTAGGTCCACATAATGATGAAGAGCGCCTAGAAATGCAGAAGAAACCATACCGTGAACTTGTCGGTGGATTGATATACTTAACGAATGCGACTCGGCCCGATATCGCGTTCGCCGCCAATGCATTAAGTCGTTTTTGTTCAGATCCAGGTGTATCGCATTGGCTACTTGCAAAAAGAACATTAAGATATTTGAAGAATACCTCACATTACGGAATCACTTACGTTAAGAATAAAGACAAACTTCAAGCATACACTGATTCCGATTGGGCAGGTGACATCGACGACAGGAAGTCATGTACAGGGAATGTAATAATTCTAGCTGGCGGCCCTATAAGCTGGCGATTCAAAAAGCAAAGTTCAGTGGCTTTATCAACGATGGAAGCTGAGTATGCAAAGGCCGAAGTTTCCAAAGAAGTTGTCTATTTAAAAAGACTATTAAATTATATCGGTTTTGAAAAATATGTAGAATCCCCTATATATATTTTTTTGTGACAATCAAAGTACAATAGAGTTGTCAAAGAATGCGGTTTTACATAAAAAGAGTAAACACATAGATATAAGATTTCACTTTACAAGAGAATTAGTAGAAAGGAAAGAAATCGAAGTAACGTACTTAAGTACAGATCAAATGTTAGCAGATATTTTAACAAAATCCTTGCCAAAGATTAAACACCAAAGATGTGTAGCTATGTTAAATTTAAATTAGTATAAGAATGGAACAATTATTTTTTTTGTGTCTTTGTTCATTCTTTAAGCTAGACGCACTCATAGATAGGCGGGGTGTTAGAGATAGATCTAAAAGTGCTTTGTATTTGTAATTCGCGCGAGAGCAGATGACGCCCTTATGGCTCTATCCTTTTCTATATGTGTCGCTACGTGTCCTTCTTTTGTTTGCTTTTGCACGCTCACGCTTACGTTAGATAGACACGCCACGCGTGCTCTCGCGAATAATCAGTCTATTTGTATTATTCAGTTATGTATCCTATATAGTTGTGATTAAATACTTCTATATACAATACTGTGTGCCGATTGAATACCAAACGCCTCATCACCATCCATCAAGGTTTAAGATTATTTATATTAATAAAATTAATTTTTTTAATTGGAAGTTAAATGTAATTGATTATATATATATATATATTATATATAAATTATTATTTAAATACAAAAACTTATTAAATAAAATATTTATTGAATTTAATTTTTAATATCTTCATCAATAAATTGAAATATATAAGAATAATCAAACTACATCAACAAAGTGTCAATATCAAGCGGCTGCTTCAAATCCAAAATGATGAAATTTTGAAAAATGAAGAAGATTTATACAATAAAAACAAATTAATAGGAATAAAGTTCCAATGATGACATGTAAGCCATGGAAACCTGTCCTCTTGTAAAATTGGTATGGAATCCTTAAGTTGGCTGCTAATCGCGATTGTATTGTTGCCGCGTTATTCCGAACGTGATTGCTCGTCTCGATTCGGTCGATTGATCGATCGAGTGTAGAAATATTTTAATGACGGATGGAAAGATAAGACACATAACAAAGATGATATAATTAAAGTAATTCATGAGTAAGAAAAATGCAAAAATATTCGAGAAATGCAAATATATTTACATATTTTTGAATTGCATTTGAAATGTAATATATATATATATAATTATGTAATATATATATATATATATATGTATATATATAAATAGTAATACTAGGCCGGTTCTAACCCAGGTCCTCCGAGGGGGGGTGCGGGACGGGGGGGTATTCGGTGGCGAGGGGGATGACGTCACGCGGGGTGGGGGGCTTATCAGTTCAAATTCCAAGAAAAGCTTATCTTATCAGTTCAAATTCCAAGAAAAGCTTATCTTATCAGTTCAAGTTTCAAGATATGTTTATAAA
>CAXASD010000060.1:10000-53960 GCA_963971435.1 Lasius platythorax | reverse complement strand
ATTGTTCTAATCGGCAGCTTTAATGTTTACAACGATAAATTGAGAAATTATCGACCAATGAAAATATAAGAGCACAGATAATCCATATATAGTGTGATCAATTTCTACATCTATTTTCTTAATTTTATTGAATGATATTGATTGTACGTTAATACTGATGAGATCTATATACAAATTTTTTCTTTCTTTTGAATAACTACTAATTTCAATTGCATTTTACAACATTTGTACACAACCTTACGCTAAAATTCTCAAGTATCAAACGATTAGAACAACCACCAAGCTTAAAATGTTAAATATATATATATGAATAATTACGAATATAATTGGAAAATACTTATTATATGTCGAATTCAGAAATGTTACTCTAACGGAACAAAATGTGTCCGCTTATAATTCAACGACTCAATTAACTACACGCATGTAAATCAATGAAATAATGTATGAAAATTTTGTGATTAAAATTAAATACTAAGTAAAATAACCAATTATATACGGAATGATATACATATGTGAAATAAATGATTCTGATGCCAAATGATATTATTTAATTGAAACACACACACGCATATGCATATAATAAATCATATAAATTATTGAAATAAAATATTTATTATATGTCGAATTCAGAAATTATACTCTAACGGAACAAAACGTGTCCGCTTATAATTCAACGACACAATTAACTACACGCATGTAAATTAATGAAATAATGTATGAAAATTTTGTGATTAAAATTAAATACTAAGTAAAATAACCAATTATATACGGAATGATATACATATGTGAAATAAATGATTCTGATGCTAAATAATATTATTTAATTGACACACACACACGCATATGCATATAATTAATCATATAAATTACCTTGTTTATTGATTTCCCCTCTCGCAATCTGACTCCATTACCAGTCCGTAAGGGCGTATTATTCCATAGGATTCTCGAATCTTCTCCGATCTCTTGATTTGAATTTATGGGATGAACATTTGGACCTATAATAATATATCACAAGCTTTAATCTTTCACTAAATTAAAGGCTCAGTAATAAGGTGCAGTAAATCTTTACGTATCTGATTTTGAGACTCAATAGCAGTCACGATCTAGCCTTGCCTTCCAATCCGTCGCAGCCTTTTTTTTTAATATTAGGGTCGATCTCTGAAAATAAGATAGTAAATTTATTAGTTACACAATAAATCCTAAATTTTCAATATAGAACTTTATCATTACTATTTCCTTTACTTTGAACAATTAAAATCACAATATATACATATAGTTTTGTTAATAGAATAACATACGAAATATACTTATCTTAAGATTGAATTTTCAACCATAGAAAATAAATTAAATAATAGAATCAGTAAAATTATAGTATTTAATACATACCTTATATTTTATTCCACACCTTTTCTCTCCTATACCATTCTGCTAAAGTTGAGGCTGAAAATAAGAATAACATTAGAATAAATAAATTCAAACCTTCTATATAGAACTTAATATCTAAAACTTACCTCTATTTTCCGGTGCCTTGTGCTCGTTCACAATAGTTTACCGCTCGGCCGTTGTGAATCTTGCGCGTTGCCTAAAACAAAAGTAAAGGCGATAGATAGCCTGCAAAATAACAAAATTAAATAATAAATATACTGTTAATTACACAAGAGAAAAAAAAAGAATAAAAAGGAAAAGAAAAGAAAAAACCCAAAATTTTATGTCACTTGGACGTGACATTAAACATAAAAAGAAAAACTGGTGACAGCGGTGGGATATCTCAACAAGAAAGGGATATCCTTATCCGTTAGGGAAGCTATTCCGAGAGATATAAAAGACACCATTGCCTTTTCATTATATTACTTAGTTCTGAAATTAAGAGAAGTCAAAATACAATTGAAAACTCACATTCGATTACGAATTATATGCCTATGTGCGTGAAATAAAAAAAATATAACATAATATTATCTTTCTTTTCAGGAAAATATAATACAATACTATCAATTCTGCTATACACATATATATGTACTTTTAGACCTATCCTTGTATATACATACATTCCTTTCCAAATATTATCGATACAATTCTCATAAATATTTATAAGCGCTCGGCCTTCAAATAAATTATTCAGCCGATATACACATATACATATCTACGCGTTCGAAGATCAATCTTATATTTAGGTACTTCTATAGGAATATATCATTGATCGTACTATTAATGCTAAGGTGAAAACAACATTTATATAAAAAGTTTTTATATAATATTCATATAATAATTGATACAGCCGTAATCGCCGCGGATAATCAATATATATATTGTTATTATTTTTCATATATTAAATAATTAATTAAAAATGAGTCACTCAGACAGTGATAGCGATCATAAGGGAGCACGCGCTACGTATGGAAGAGCAATCAAAGAAATCCGGGAGAAAGAATAAGAATTAACGGAGCGCACGCGGATGCTAGAAAACATGATGCAGACATTTGTGAATTATTTTCCCAAGAGTAATGTTTCCGAACCTCACGCGACTACGTCAATTCAATCGCCTCCAACTCACATACCAACGCCGAATTTAAGTCAACAATCCGCTACGCCTGCAACAAATATGTCGGGATTTTCGTACCCGTCCGCATATCCGAAGTCGTATTTACGCGACGCGCTCGAACTCGTACCGAAATACGATGGGCACAATATACCGGTCTGGCAATTCGCGAGAGCCTGTAAACGCGCAAAGGAAACAGTACCTCTGGTAGACGAAACTATGTTCGTTCGCATGTTAAGAAATAAATTAACCCATCACGCGTACCTAGCTGTCGAGGACGAAATACACCCTACGGTCGAAAAGTTTCTAGATTGTTTAAAACGTTCGTTCGGGCCTGGGAAAAGTTCAAACTATTACCGCGGACAGTTGAGCATGACATTCAAAAAACCAAACGAGCATGTCTTAGATTACATCGGGCGAATTAAGGATTTAAAGACAGCTATAATTGAAGGTGATCAAACAAGTTTTGGCCGACCGTTGTCCGAAATTGAGATTTCATCCATAGAATCTTTCGCGTTAGAGGCATTTCTAGAGGGACTTCCTCGCGATTACCGAACAGAACTTCGCGCGGAAGGTTACAACAGCCTGAACGACGCTTGTTCGAAGACAATTGTTATAGACAGGCGACTCCAAAGAGAGGAACTAAGATACAAAAATGCGCGTACTTCGCGAGATAATTCCGCTCCAGCTCCACAGACTCAGATATTACAGCGTGGCTCCACCGCGATGCAGAGCGACTCATCGAACAATCCGGTAGCATCCGGCAATTAAAAAATTTGCGGTTTCTGTAAGAAAATAGGACATTTGATACATGAATGTCGAAAAAGACAATATTATAATAACAATAGCAGTTATAATAACAATAAGCCCACAAACGGCAACAATAATAATAGTAATAATAATTATACGAGTAATAATAGTAATAATGTACCAGTAAATTCGGGAAACTCCACCGTGGCCTCAGCCAACGGGACGCCCCGAGGCCAGTGGAACGTCCGTCCCATTAACGCTATGGAGACCAGTCAAGGAGTCTCCATGTCTTACGAGGAGACGATGGTAGAATACCAGCCGTCGAACTCGAGTCAATATCCTTTCGCGGACCGACCGCCTTCATGCTCGACACAGGAGCACAGCCCAACGTGATTAAAAGAGGCTGCATTAATAATAATGTTCAAATAAACAATAAAGAAATTATTCAACTCACCGGTATTACTGTAGACGGCGTCAACACGCTTGGTACGACAGTCGCGAATATTTATAACGTACCGGTAACCTTTCACGTAGTACCCGACGAATTTCCCATAATTACTCAAGGAATATTGGGATCTTCGTTCTTCAATGAACAAAATGCGTGCATTAATTACGCGAATAAATTTATCACATGGCACGATTGTGCTTTTCCATTTAAAAATCAAGAGACAGTAGTTATACCCGCGAGAACAAATATGGGCGTTACAATACGCATAGCTAATCCAGGAATTAAAACCGGGCATTGTCCTCCGCTAAAGGGACCTGAAGGAGTCTACTCCGGAGACTGCCTCGTCACTTGTATAAATGATAAAGCATACATTCGATTTATTAACACGTTAGATCACGAAGTAGAAATCGCGATACCTATTATTACGTTAAATGAAATTTCACAGGTTGCTCAAAAACCTCCGCAATATAAAAACAATTATGAATTAAGAAACACTCAAATAACAGGAAATCCTCTATCCGCGAATCCCGCGAAGACCTATACGGTATTACCTGAAAAAGAAAATAAAGAACAATTAGTAAATTCATTACAAGCAAACAACGATCAAAATATTCAAAATCAATTAAAAGATAACGTCGAGAAGTCGAAAGAAAACACGTCGAAGCCTCATGATAAAAATCTTTATAATAATAATATAGAGTCATTCACACAGCAAATTTCAAACACTTATTATCGGGCAGGAGCACTGCCTTCCTTCTGGCGCATCAAGGTGCGTCGTCGATCAAGATCGACATCCCTTTCCTAAAACCCCTTCCTTCCATACAGCAAATACGTATAATAAATATACAATTACTTCCGCGCATGTTAACCCTAACTCTAAACATATTACTATTGAAAATACTATTTTTACCTCGGTAGGAGATTGTAAGTCTCTGTCAGTGAACGAAAGCACAAATCTCGCACTGGTACGCTGTCCCTACCAGGAACTTCAATCGGATATAAATTCCCCGCCGGTGACCGACGATGCCGCTCTCGCGCCGGTGCAATTCCCCTATTATTTAGACCCCAGCGGTCAAAACTCTTCCTCTCCTATAAAATCTTATCCCGCAAGCGCGGATGAACTCGAAACATGCGTGGACACGAAAAAATCTACCGACGATAAAGTCGAATCTATTAATACAATCAATAAGGTAAGAAACGAAATTTGCGAAAATAATTATAAGTCAAGCGAAAATCAATTAAATAAAAACTACACTGAGGATAGAATCTCCGAAATATTACGGCTTTTGCGACTTGATCACCTCGACATATTAGAAAAAAATAGCGTCATAGATATAGTTGTTAGACATAGCGATAGATTTTATATACCCGGCGAATACTTAGGGAAAACTAATGTAATTAATCATAAGATAATTACTGCCGACGAGACGCCTGTACATATAAAACAATATCGTTTCCCACCTGTACACCGCGAGGAAATAAACAAACAGGTGAGCGAGCTACTCTAAAAGGATATAGTAATTCCTTCCACCTCGCCATACAACTCACCAGTGTGGATCGTCCCTAAGAAGGCCGACTCGCTAGGGAACAAGAAATGGCGAATGGTGATAGACTACAGGAGATTAAATGAGAAGACAACGGGAGATGCCTACCCTCTTCCAAACATCAGCGACATTTTGGATCAACTCGGTGGTGCGAAATATTTTTCAGTGCTCGATCTTGCTAGTGGATTTCACCAAATCCCTATGGATCCAAAAGACGCACACAAGACTGCATTCTCGACGCCGTATGGGCATTACCAATTCTCACGCATGCCATTTGGACTTCGCAATGCGCCAGCCACTTTCCAGAGGCTAATGGACAACGTGCTCTCAGGCCTCCAAGGCATAGAACTACTAGTTTATATGGATGACATCGTGATATACGCAAGCTCCCTACGAGAACACGATATCAAAATAGACAAGCTAATGAAGAGACTCAGAGAAGCTAATCTAACTCTGCAGCCTGACAAATGCGAGTTTCTACGGCACGAAGTTGCTTATCTCGGACACATTATTACCGACGACGGAGTTCGCCCGGACCCACAGAAGATAGTCGCAGTCAAACCCTTTCCAATTCCACGCAGTTTGAAGAACGTTCGCCAATTTCTCGGCCTAGCTGGCTATTACCGCCGCTTTATCGCTGGCTTTTCAGAAATAGCCAAGCCACTCTCGGACTTGCTCAAAAAGAATGGAAATTTCTGCTGGAACAAAAACACACAGCATTCTTTCGAGACGCTCCGCGAACTTCTATGCAAGGAGCCTCTACTGCAATTTCCGGACTTTGAAAAAGAATTCCTACTCACAACAGACGCGTCCGATCACGCTGTAGCCGGCATCCTAAGCCAAGGGACGATTGGTCAAAATTTGCCAATAGCATATGCCTCTAGAGTACTCAATCCAGCCGAGAAAAATTACTCGACGATAGAGAAGGAGCTTCTCGCCATTATATATTGTGTCGCTCATTTCAGACCTTATCTTTATGGACGTAAATTCACTCTTATCACGGACCACCAACCTCTCACTTGGTTGTGTAGAGTCAAGGATCCTAGCTCACGCCTTATGCGATGGCGTCTTAAGCTGGAGAGTATGAGTATACTGTCATATATAAAGCTGGTAAAACGAATTGCAACGCTGATGCATTGTCTAGAAATACCGTTAACTATCTCGTATGTCCATTGGAAAAACGTCCACGACTCCCAGTAAGAGTTAGCAACCTCTCCGATACGTCTGAAAGTGAAGATGAAGACGATGACACTAGACGTCGGAAAATACCCGTTCGAAGGCAAAGTAATGAACGAATATTCTGTTCCACGCGACCGTATGTAGTTGCTTCTGACACTAGCGAAGAAATATTTGCTTATCCAAGATCTCCTGATTCACCTCCTTTTAGTTCGACTCCTCTCACATCTCGTACATCACCTCCAGTGTCTCCTGAAAATTTACAACAATCGCCAAGATGGCATTTAAAAGGAAATAAGCCAAACGAAAATGTTAACGAAGAAACTGACGAAGAGTCTTGCGGAAGCGACGAAGACTCAACGTTAAAGGAGCTTTCACCTACCAGAAGTATTCTCCATACACCTGAGATTCCACCGGAACCGCCTCCCGAGATATTAGATTTTACCCTCGGATACTCGGACGGATCTCAAGACGATGACGACTCCAACGCAATCTCACCTGATGACGAAGAAGGAAATCTGCAACAAATAAAAAGAACAATTAGAAATAAATGTAAACTAAAGGAAACGACCACCCCGTTACTACAACGAGAAGACAACACTGTTATTATGGTTACCATTGATAAGCATCCTTTCGACGATGGCGCACAAGAATTTAAAACAGCTGGAAAACTTCCACCTTTAGACGATCTTACTTTGGGTAGAGCAAGAGTTTACCCTTCCACATATCCTGGAAAACACATAATAGTATTACCAGCAAAAGAACAAAGGTCAACTCAGTTAGATAAAAATATACTGAACGAATGTTTTGCCTCATTACTCGACGTAATTATCGAACTAAATTTAGATACTTTTAGCATACAGAAAACTAACAAGCTTGATAGTATACCTTGGCGTTCTATACGTAATCTGCTTTCTACTGTTCTCTCCGAACAACCTTGTACCGTTTCAATTTATCTTGGAATCGCTGCAACTCCTCCATCAGAGGAAAGAAGGTCTATAATACAAGAACACCACGAATCAGCCGTCGGCGGACACAAGGGTGTCACTAAGACATACTTACGAATAAAAGAAAGATTCATGTGGCCTAATATGAAAAGGGATATACAGGACTTCATCGGAAATTGTCGCACCTGTCAAACTATGAAATTAGTAAGGAAAAAAACCAGACAGCCTATGATACTCACCGACACACCCGGTAAAGCTTTCGACAAGGTCGCTTTAGATATAGTCGGCCCTTTTAAAATTACACCGCGAGGCAACGTTTACATCTTAACGATGCAGGATCTGCTCACAAAATATTCTGTGTATGCTCCTCTGCCAGACGCCAGAGCTGAAACAATAGCGAATGCGTTCATAAACAATTTTATTTGCCACTTCGGTTGCCCGAAGAGTATACTTACCGATCAGGGCTCTAATTTAACCGGCCTCCTTATGAAAAGTATTGCGAAAAAATTTCGTATTCAACAGCTTCGTACTACGGCATATTATCCACAGAGTAATGGATCCTTGGAGAGATCTCACATGGTATTAATCGAGTACCTGAAATGTTTCGTAACCAATGAAGAACGTTGGGACGACCTCATCGAGAGGGCAAGATTTTCATACAACACCTCAGCACACGAAGGAACAGGCTATACTCCGCACGAGCTCATCTTCGGTCACACCGCAAGAATCCCTTCTGGATTCACCCGAGAAGAAGAATCGGAGACGTATCATTCGCATTTACTTAATTTATTTGAAAAAATTAGCGATCTACAAGTAGCGGCTAAGTCTAATTTAATTAAGGCCAAGGAACGTTCAAAAGGGTATTACGACAAGCGCATGAATCCCGTAACATTTAGAGTAGACGACAACGTATTTTTAATTAATAATAAAAAACGCCATAAATTCGACAGAGAATATCTAGGGCCGTATAAAATAATAGAAGTCCTCAACAACGAAAATGTTAAAATTAAAATAGGACAAACCACGCGAACAGTGCACGTTAATTTGCTCAGGAAAGCACATTATGGCGAACCAGGATGATGACTTCTTCTATTTCAGATGGTCGTTCAAATTATCCTTGCGATCCTCCTGGTCCGTTATAACAACGCTCTCATAGGATATGATTGCGATGTTCCTTACAGTAATGGGACCACAATATCACTGCTCGAAGTCGACTCGTGTCACTCAGGCCAAGAAACTCCAGTTCTTCGCAAGGTGATCGTAGATTTACTGGAAAAGCCAAATAACGGTACTGTAGAAATATTAAGTTGTCGAGTCGAAATAGACAATACGTTGAATTATAATGATAACAAGGTTTTAAAATCTAAATCGAGGCAATTATTCGAAAATAAGAGATTCTACTTACCTTTGAACTATTCTTCTTGCATGTACCTCCATGCCTACGGAAAATTGCGTCTCGGGAATTACACTTTTAAGAATCTTGAAAAAGATGTAACCAACAGTCGACTCATTCCACTTACTGCATTTGAGCATAATGACGAAAATGTCTTCGGAAAAACGAAACCTGTAAAAATGTATATACACATAGAATATAAGTATTATAATAAGATAATTGATTTAGATAAAAATAAGATTACATTGCCCACTGGCACTAATTGTGTTTATACCGACCTTGAATGTACAGACGAGGAAGGTTACCAAAACTATTGGTCGCCTTCGTTCCGCAATAATTGCAAACCGCTCGAGCAAAAATTAGTATACCACGGAGTAGCTCAAAAATTGTACGCAAAAGGGCACCCCGTTGCATACTTTCTAACTAACGGCAACCAAACAATTGTTCTTTATGTACAAGTTACTCATACAATATGTAACGCGAAAATACATCAAACGGAACACCCTCGACTGACCATTCGAGAAACAGTATTAAGGAAAAATTTTGTTAATGAGTTGTTTTCCTTTATACATTATAGTTCCTCAAGATATATGACTGTTATAAATGATATTAACATAAATGTAAAGAATGTTTATACAGCGATTTCCTCCGAGAAATGTTTAAAGAAGGAGCCTGAAATACGCTCCGCCATGATGTTGGCTTACCAGGATCCGATCTTACTGGCCTACGCACTCAAGGGCACGCCAGGATACTCAGCACGCATCCGAGGTGAAGCTGCCCAGTTGTACCGATGCACTTCCGTGCCTGTTCTACTGCGAACCACGGAGGACTGCTTCCAAGAGCTGCCAATCACTATAAACGGCCATCCGGCGTACTTACAGCCGAGGACACGAATTATCACCTTTAAGGGAACGCGAATCGCCTGCGATCCTGCCACCGCCGCTATGTATCGGCTCAACAACGTATGGTATACGTTTCTTGAAGAAGCGGAACGAGCCGTTGACCTACCAACGCTCCTCGATATCAAGACCTTGCCATGGGGTCGACTACAGGTCATCCCTGCCGACGATTCAGTTGAAAAAGGTGAAAAGGTCATCAAAAGGCCAAGGGACAACGCCAAAGACTATAAGGAACCAGAATCTACGAAATATACTGTAGAGAGCATTCTGATTCAATTGCCTGCCTCCGTTCAAGCAGGGAAACTCAAGGACGAGCTATCCTTCATGGAGAAGTACTTCAATATCTTCTGGATCACTGTAATACAGATCACACTGGTCATTATTCTAGGTATGCTCGCATTATCAATCTTGCTAGCATACATGAAGAAAAGTACTAGCGAAATACTAACGCTAAGTGCAGAAAGAGACCCTTACGCGCTAAGCAACTACAAGGAAGAAAACGACTCATCCAACGGCTCGACCAGATCCGTCAGTCGCTTAGAGGAACTCCTTCGAGAGCCGCACTCAATTACCATTGAGGAAACTCTTCCAACCAACGACGGGTCGACGATACCTTCACAAATACACGAACTTCGCATGTCATACCAACGCTTGGAACGAAGGCTAGACAGAATCGCCGTGAGACGCTAAGACAATCAATAGTTTCACTTTACTCGCCTTCCACGACATGGGAACGTGCTACCAACCCGGCAGATCACGGATTCCTTTCCACTCCGGACTACTGAAGGTCATCTCTACTTGATGGTTCACCAGGAGGCTCACGACGCATCTCCTGCGTAGATGCTTCTCCTAAGGAGGGGGGTGTCACGTACGGCGCCTCCGCCTGACGCTAGTCACCGTCCGTGGACGGGAAAATTTTTCGCCTCTTCATCTCCGATTCTCCTCACCGTCGCTCGACGCTCCGAGGAAGGCACATTATTTAATAACGGCACCTGAAAACATTCGGACCGGATCGTTAAAACTAATCTTTAATTATAAAGAATTATTTAAAGTCTTACCTTCCTTTGTTAATTAATGACAAGTAATCGTACCGACAGTAGCCAGACCTCTCTTGCTATCGATTATGTTAGTCCTGAAAGAGAGAAAGAAAATATTAATTTATATTGTTTAATACTTACCTTTTTGCGTTGAAGCATCCGAATCTCAATCGCTGTACCTGAAACATAAAAAATAACATATATATATATTTGAGGAAATATTACAAGTAGATAAAATATTATATATAACTATTATACTCTCTAGAGATAAGTATAAAACAAAAAGTTACTGTGCAAGTTATAGAATAGAATATACTAAGTTAAAGAAAAGCGACAAGCCTAATAATCAACAAACATACATATACACATTTATACATTTATACATGCTTACATTATACAGTTCGGTATATATGCACATATATATATGTATATACCCATGAGAAATCGTTAGTATGTCAAATTGCAACTTAAATGAGAGTACAAGCTCATAGTGTAAAAATAGTGAGACACAAAGACTATGAAACAAGACACAAGTTTAATTAAATCATATTTAATATAAATTAAAATAATAACATTTAAAAAAACGTTAATTACATTGATAAAAATTGTTAAAAAGGGATATGAAGGCTATAGACACTTTCGCGACACCCGGTATATACAATGCACTGCATCTGTATGCATTCAGATACAATATAAAACTATTCTAGGGCACTTTTATAATATCAATCGTCATCTAATTCATTAAAAACGGTAAAGTCTACGAACTACGAAATTCACTATATGTACACTTTCAAATAATCAAAACTTTTATTTACATTGATTCAAACGAGCTCAAGTTAATATTTTATAATGATTTGAACATTTCTTTACAAGAAAATCGTGTATAAACAATAGTAAGAACTGTTGGAACAAAAATCAGCATACCCTCCACGTTCTCTCAAAAACTCAGTAAAATGACACATTTTTCACACATAAAAATTAATATCTCTCAAAATATTTGAATGCAATAGTTGAGTCTTGTTTTCCTAGTACAGAGCCACTTTACCAACACTCCAGACCGTTGGAAATGTCATTCGGACGCGAATTTGCAAGGATCACATAAGGTGGTTTACAATATACAACGCTTCGAGTTCGTCGAGGCCAGATTTTCAACTATTTTGTTGCGACTTGTGTAGACTTCCTATGATGGTTGGACCGGGGTGCTTTTGTTAACGAATGATGGTATATAATCACCTTGTGCAGTTATCTAGACATGGATTGGCATAAACAATCATCTCTATACAGGGTGACTCAAAAATACTTGTACACAAATTGCTATTTTTACTTATGTTTATATATTGATAATTTATATTGGATCTATGTGTCTATATTATATCATACTGCCATTGCATATTGATCTGCATATTCTCTTGCTATATTGACTGTGTAAACTTTTAACAAATGTATATATGTATGTTATTATATTCAGTAGGGTCGCTAACTGCATACATATGTGTATATGTTATAAATTGCAATAATTTACTTCTGATACGTGCATATATGCACATGTGCGTGTGTTATACCGAAATGCAATTATTATTTTTTTTTTTTGAATAATTTTGTTTTGTTATAGTTCATTGATTGAATGCTTATTTTAATCAAATATTCAAACTTATCTTAATTAATTCTTACTAATTCAATGAAAGCATATACATTACAATTGATCGACTAAACTTTTGTTAATTGATATAATTAATTGACAAAACGCAGTATCGATTATTTAATGACGTTAATACCAGAATTAATTACATAAAAATTAATAATGAATTTTAAGGATAATGGGAAATTAAACAAGGAATATTAAACAAGTGGAACATAGTTTATTTAAAATATAAAGTAATTGTAATTTATTCATTCTTTCAAATTCACAGTACAAGAGGCCGAGATGCCAATGTGATGACATCATCGGCCATACGAAAACATATCCCAGTGCGAATATTCATATTTCTCGCTCGCTTTTCACATTTCAGATACTGAAATACGCATTCAATTGATTTAAAACTATGTTTAAAATAATATTATAAATTATATAATTATTTTATTGTACAATGAGAATGTTAATTACTTTAATTTACAGCCAATAAGAAAAGGAGTAAGAATCGGAATTTCGATAGAGGATAAAAATTTCATTATTGATAAAAGTTAATTAAGATCTTTAATATAAGAAATCTCTTTTTGCATTAATAAAAAGAACATTAAATTAAAATTTAATTTCATTATTTCTTAAAACTAATCAACCTTAAATGATTTTCTTTTTCTTTATAAAATTTTCAAGATCAATAGTAAAATATTTACAATGAGGATAATATTAAATCTAAAATATATTAAATTCTAAATTTAATTTCGAAAGCGAAATTCCTATTCTAACTCGCCGGCTCAAGGAATGCGTAAACAAGCGTGATCACATTGTATGTCGCGCTGACTCGAAGCGTGCACGCGCCCGAAAGCTATCGAAGTTAGTCGAACGGCGCCGAAGCGGCCGATGATCACGCTCGGGCAGAAGCAGTCTGCGTTGAAACGTCGTACGAGTAAGAGCGTAGTTCGACAAGGAATTACTCCTGCGCCTTAAACGATAAAATCAGCGAGTATTTAGATTTGTATCGGCCTATAATCCTGTATAATTAGACGAGGGCAATATCTGGCCGCACCCACAAAAACGAAGAGTCACTCAGAACGTGACTAACTCGACAAATCTTGTCTTGAGGAAACGTCCCTGCAACAATAAAAAAAGAGAAGGTTGTGAATATTAATCGCAGTGAGTAAACTACAGTCAACCAGACGAAATATATACGTGCACATTTATACATTTATATATATACATAAATATTTCTAAGACCTTCTGTTTTCGCTTGCCCACTTTTATATATATACGTGAATACCTGTCTAACATAACCTGTAACTAAATTAAACATTACCTTTACAATAAATATAAAAATAGATATATATATACTTTTCTCCTTTTAATTAATTATAGGGCTATATAAACTATGAAACAAAATGAGAATAATTATATGTGCACATATATATATATATATATATATACAGTGTCCTGAACATACATGGTCTAGCGAATATTATAAAGTGCAACATTCTAAATTGAAGTGATTAAAATTTAATATAGTGATTGTTCTAATCGGCAGCTTTAATGTTTACAACGATAAATTGAGAAATTATCGACCAATGAAAATATAAGAGCACAGATAATCCATATATAGTGTGATCAATTTCTACATCTATTTTCTTAATTTTATTGAATGATATTGATTGTACGTTAATACTGATGAGATCTATATACAAATTTTTTCTTTCTTTTGAATAACTACTAATTTCAATTGCATTTTACAACATTTGTACACAACCTTACGCTAAAATTCTCAAGTATCAAACGATTAGAACAACCACCAAGCTTAAAATGTTAAATATATATATATGAATAATTACGAATATAATTGGAAAATACTTATTATATGTCGAATTCAGAAATGTTACTCTAACGGAACAAAATGTGTCCGCTTATAATTCAACGACTCAATTAACTACACGCATGTAAATCAATGAAATAATGTATGAAAATTTTGTGATTAAAATTAAATACTAAGTAAAATAACCAATTATATACGGAATGATATACATATGTGAAATAAATGATTCTGATGCCAAATGATATTATTTAATTGAAACACACACACGCATATGCATATAATAAATCATTTAAATTACCTTGTTTATTGATTTCCCCTCTCGCAATCTGACTTCATTACCAGTCCGTAAGGACGTATTATTCCATAGGATTCTCGAATCTTCTCCGACCTCTTGATTTAAATTTATGGGATGAACATTTGGACCTATAATAATATATCACAAGCTTCAATCTTTTCACTAAATTAAAGGCTCAGTAATAAGGTGCAGTAAATCTTTACGTATCTGATTTTGAGACTCAATAGCAGTCACGATCTAGCCTTGCCTTCCAATCCGTCGCAGCCTTTTTTTTTAATATTTGGGTCGATCTCTGAAAATAAGATAGTAAATTTATTAGTTACACAATAAATCCTAAATTTTCAATATAGAACTTTATCATTACTATTTCCTTTACTTTGAACAATTAAAATCACAATATATACATATAGTTTTGTTAATAGAATAACATACGAAATATATTTATCTTAAGATTGAATTTTCAACCATAGAAAATAAATTAAATAATAGAGTCAGTAAAATTATAGTATTTAATACATACCTTATATTTTTTTCCACACTTTTCTCTCCTATACCATTCTGCTAAAGTGAGGCTGAAAATAAGAATAACATTAGATTAAATAAATTCAACTTTCTATATAAAACTTAATATCTAAATCCTACCTCTATTTTCCGGTGCCTTGTGCTCGTTCACAATAGTTTACCGCTCGGCCGTTGTGAATCCTGCGCGTTGCCTGAAACAAAAGTAAAGGCGATAGATACCCTGCAAAATAACAAAATTGAATAATAAATATACTGTTAATTACACAAGAGAAAAAAAAGAATAAAAAGGAAAAGAAAAAATTCAAAATTTTATGTCACTTGGACGTGACACGGGTTTCCTCGCGCATGCGCGGTCATAATGGCTATTAGCAGTGATGTATCTATCTCACGTGATCTTATTTGAAGAAAAATATGTAATATATAATTAAAAATACAATATATATGTATATATATATATAATTGTGCATATGTATGCTGTATTATTAATTATATATTATATATTTTTCCTTATATTACAAAAAATTTTGCAGAATTATGTTTGCGGGTGATCATGGTACATCTTTTTATCTGTACGTATACCTCACTGATGCTATGTCCGCCGCGCATGCGCGAGAAAACCCGGCCCGTCTCACAACACTGCCTATAACACGACCCCGCACACAGCCACGGGCTATACACCGTTCGAGCTAGTATACGGGCACCAAGCCAGCCTACCTACGGCACTGTTTAAGCCCCCGCGAGCGACGTACAGTTACGAAGACTACGCGCAAAAATTAAGGGAAATGCTGCGGGCAACAAATCAAAACGCAAGGGAAAATATAAAAGAAGAAAAGCAAAAATCAAAAGAATACTACGATAAAACCGCGAAAGAAATTAAATTTAAAGTAGGCGACAAAGTACTCGTATACGACGAGACACTACGACGCGGACGATCGAAAAAATTAGACGCGCTATGGACAGGGCCGTACACAATAATTGAAAAAAATTCCGACGTGAACTACACGGTTAAAAAGAGTAGGAAGACAATACGCATGCACACAAACCGACTAAAAGCGTTTATAGACGGTTAATAAAAAAAAAATAAAACACTTACTCAGTAAGCCGCATCCAAGAAAAGCAATCCGGAGCAATCTCCCTATATCGAGCCAGGTAAGGAGCATCATAAACGAAGCCCCGGCTCCACGGCACCAGCTCGGAAACAGTACGCCGACCACTGGTCACATCCAGGGTCACACGTAGCGAAAAAGGGGTGTTACCACTCCTATACACGGCGGAAAGCGCCCGAACAATTGGATCACTAGAGCACTCGAGCCCTACGACGGGCCCGCGTTCGCACCACTCACACAAGAGAGTGCGACTATCCATGTAAAAAACTTCGCCACAATCCCGGCACATGTTTTTTTTTAGCTTGACGTAAAGACGCAACAACGGATTAGCAGTCAAAAGCAGACTAAAGAAAGAAGCGTAAAAATAGCTGCGTAAAAAATCCGAGAAACCAAAAACCCGTAAGTTAATAAGAGAAGAACTAAAAGAAATAATATCCGTCAGAAGATTATATTAACACCGGATACTCGAATTTAACGCCCATGCTCGCGAAATACAATAAAAACCGTCACAGGACGAAAGAAAACGCTACAAACACATGCAAATAAAATAAAAACGCTAATAAAAAATAAATAAAAAGACACTTACCCTATTCCAAGCGGCGCTCGAGGAAAAACCGCCACAACATATCAAATAAAAAATTGAGGCGGACACGACGGAAAACCTCCGAAATCGAGGGAACTTCCCATGTAAATCCCGGGGAAAATCGGTCGAACAGAGTAAGGGGGTAAAACCACCCTGTATCCTCGACCAACCAACCCCTAGCCGGACCCCAGTCATATGTCTCGGCAAGGCGAGACAACACAGCATACATTTCCGCGTAGGAGAAAAGCCCCCCGTTGGGAGCCTCCTCCTCCTCCACAAGTAGTGGAGAAACAAAATAATTACTGCGTTTAGGCACGTTAGCACAGACCATCTTTTCTAATGTTCGTATAATTAAGTAAAAAAAAACGTGCGGGTGGACAGTAAAAAACTGACTGAAGAAAAAATTTCAGTAACACCGCACAAAATATATGAAATAAAAAACTTTTGAAATTATATCCGAAAGAAACGATAAAAGAATAAAATATGTAATTCCAGAATACTCATATTCGAGATGAGATCAGCGCTAACCGAGCAGCACGATACAAATCACCGATACGAAATCGAGGAATTTCACAACCATCCAGGAGTGTACTTCGAGAAAATAGGACAACTGCAGCAAGTAACGAAAACATGGAAAATCGTTACCAAATTGAATATAACGGCCTTAAATGACAAGACATGGCAAATAAACAAATACACACAACAAACATACGAAACATGCAAACAAATAAAATCAGACGACCACAACAAACGTACTTGCGACAACTTAAAAGAAATCGTAAAAAACGAGTCGAGACAGTTAGCAAAATTAATTACTTTAATAAACACCTTGTACAAAACACGGACGAACAAACGTAGAAATCTCGTAAACGGAATCGGGTCAATAGCGAAAACCTTGTTCGGCACAATGGACGCGAACGATAGGGAACTAATAAATGAACAACTAAATCTTTTACAGAATAAGCAGCAAACGTTGCAACATGTTACAAAAAATCAAATTAAGGTCCTAAATAGTACTATAGTACATTTAGACAAACTAGAAAACATAGTAGACCATAATGGTAAATTGTTAAATCATTATGTCAGGGAATATTACACGCGAGAAGAAATAACAGAACATTTCACGGTAATTACCGCGATGATAACCGACCTAATTAGGGACGCGAAAGACGTGATAGAATATCTCACATATGCTAGTAAAAGTATAATGCATCCTTTACTAACACCTATCAGCGATATTATAACACATTTAAAAGAGGTAGCGCTCCAATTACCTCAAGGCTTGTATTTCCCCTTCGAAATAAAAAGCGAAGAATGGTTGGAAATAGCGAAATATATTAAATTAAACATATACCGCGAAGGACCGGTTATAATTACGATAATGCGTTTCCCGCTCATCGCACAACCAATATACGACATAATAAATGTAATTCCTTTACCTACATACGACAGCAAAAACATATTCACACAGGTAGAAATAAGAAACGAGCTAATAGCATTAGATAAAGAAGGACTGACGTATATTGAGATAAAAGAAAAAGAGTTAGACAAATGTATACAAATAAAAAATAAATACGTTTGCGAAAAATCACACCCAATACACCGTTTAAACTCACACACACCATGCGAGGTACAAATGTACTTACAACACCAATACGAGAGCTGTAATACTAGACACATAATCGTGACAAGCACGATATGGATACCACTGCATCAGCCCCTCACTTGGCTATACTCAACGATAAACGAACAACCGATAACGATCCAATGCGAGGATCATAACAAAATAAGAAAAATAGTTAAGAAAACGGGTCAAATTAGAATAGGAAATAAATGTAAAATAAAAACGACTGAAATCACTATTCAGCCGAAAGAAGCCATACAAAACGATGACAGTATAGAAACTTATTTACCAGAAGCAAACTTAACACTCTTACGAGACGATACGAACACACTAGACGAGAAACAACAAAATATACTACAGCATCAATCCGAACTAGTGGAATTGAGAAATAAGCTAAAAGATATGAATAAAGACTTACAAAACAACGAGAATAAGTTCTAGACGAAAAAACAATTCGTTTACCCAATGGCAACGAGCGGAATATTGATAACAGTAATTACCATAGCAATAATAATCTACATAGTGCTAAGAAAGAGAAATAAACAAAAACCGTTAAGACGACCCTCAGTCTCATTCTTCGAAGACGACTTCCGCATACCGAGGTCTATATTGAGAAGAAGTCAGAGTACGAGATTTTAGTAATAAGTACAAACGATTATAATAAAAATATGTACACGGGAAAACACTACTGTAATATACCTAAGTAAAACTAATTTTTGGGATAGAGAAAAATTCCGTACCTCCGTTTTTCTTTTTTTTTAATTTTTTAGTCGTGTTATAGCCCGGAAGCTATAACCACATTTTTTAATATGAAATGTCGAAATAGAAGGGCATTGACCGCGCGAAATGCTTGCACAGCAACTCACGCGCGATCGCCCAAAAAATTTGCGAAAGTGCAAGCGAAGAGGTTCAACTTTAAACCTGCTTCGCTTGCACTTGGACTTTGGTCGCGCCCCCGAAAATCCCGGAAATAACGAAGAGATAAAAGGCCCGCCGCGGATGCGCGCCGGGCAGTCGTATATCATATCTGAGTAATACCAGATCAATTAAATTATCGCTAATACGGGAATCGCCTAACGCGCCAAAGTCGCGAGAGATCGATAAAACATAATTTAACGCGCCGTGAGCCGCGAACGATACTTTACAACGTAGCGCAGAAAGGTGTATTAAATAAACACGCGCCAGTGTATCAAGTGAAATTGTTTAATTACAATAAAAAGTTAAAAGGTGTATAAGACTTGAGTTATTTGACCCCGAGCCCCTGACGATTCCGGGGCCCCTGCTCCTCATTCGGCAACGATCTCGACTTTTTCATGCACTTGCACCGCGAGGCATAACAGTCGATTCAACAGTCAAATCCCGACTAGTATCACGAACATTTTCAAGATCGAATTCAACTTTAGCAATATTATTAAGAAATTTGACTAGATCAGAATCAGAATGGTTACGCTGATTGAAACAAAAAAAGACCTTAGACGGTGAAGCTTTTAATGAAGAATGATACGTGTTATTTACAGCGCATTGCACCGATGATAAATATTTATCCCAATCGGCCTGATCTTCGACTATCTTCTTAAGAGAAGATTTAACAAATCTGTTAACTCGCTCAACGAGTCCATTGGCCCAAGGGGCAGCTACCGCTACTTGATGGTGTGTTATTTTATGATTCTTTAGAAAGTTAGCAAATTCTTGGGAGGTAAATGCTGTTCTTTTATCCGAAATTAATTTTAAAGGATTGGTAAAGTTCTGAAAAAGAACTGACAAGTGTTTAATCACTTCTTTAGAAGTGGTTGATTTGACTGGAAGAAGCCATGTGAATCTTGAAAAAGCATCTATAATTATCAAAATATGTCTAAGACCATTAGACGATTCCTTAAGAGGACCAAAATGATCTACATGCATAATCTCGAGAGGAATGGAAGGGGTATCTGTAATCTGCATATTACCTTCGCGGGAATTTACCGCTGAATTAGCCATCAAACATATAATACAATTTTCTATATAATTCTTAACTTTCTTACGAAGAGAAGGAAATCAATAATTTACAGCGATACCTTGGATCGTTTTTTCGATACCACAATGATTCATTTCATCGTGATAGACGTTAATAGTCATTGACTCTGGTACTACAAACGTTTGTCTAAACCCTTTCTGAAAACGAGACCTTCAAAGATTTCATATTTTCGTGATCTTTAAACTCCAAATCTCTGGCTATTGATTTTATTTTAACATCTTGTAGCTGTTTATATTGCAATTCCTTTTCAAGGGGAAGAGCTTTTATATAATTGACAGCACGACTAAGAGCGTCAACGTGTGCCATTCTCTTACCGTCACGATGAACGATTTTAAACGTATAATTTTGAAGTTTGAGAATCCATCGGGCAATTCTCGGATTGATGTTAGCTTTGTTAATCGCATGGACCAAAGCATGGCAATCAGTAATAATAGTGAAACATAAACCATATAAATAAATGTGAAATCTTTCAACTGTTCGAACTATAGCGAGCATCTTCAGCTCGAAACTATGGTATTTGGTTTCTGCCTGATTTGTGGCTTGACTATAATACGCGGTCGGTGTCCATAGACCCGATTTCTGTTTTTGCAACAAAATTCCAGCGACAGCCAATGCGCTAGCATCGGTGTGAATTTCCGTATCGAGAAACGGGTTGTAAATAGTTAACACTGGATATGATATGAGTTCCTTTTTAAGTGTTTCAAAAGCCATTTGACAATTTTGATCAAATTTAAAAGGAACAGATTTATGTAATAGATCATGCAGAGGTCGAGCAATCATTGCATAATTTTTGATGAATTTTCTAAAATAATTTGTCAGACCAAGAAATCTCTGAATATCTATTAGTTTTCTGGGCTGAGGGAAATCTTTGACCGCTTGAACATGAAAACTGAGTGTTATGCCATCGGCCGAAACAATATATCCCAAGTATTCGATCTTTGTTTTCAGAAAAAGACATTTTTTGAGATTTAATTGGAGATTGTGTCTCTTGAACAAAAGCAATACTTCCTTAAGAACAATGAGATTATCGTTAACCGTAGAAGACGGTATAAGTATATTGTCTATGTATACTATCACTTTATCCTCTCTAATTAGAGGCTGAAGAATTTGAACAAGGCGTTTCTGGAACTCGGCTGGTGCCTCACAGAAACCAAATGGCAGTCTAGTATATTCAAACTGTCCGTCTGGGGTAGCAAATGAGAAATATTTGGTGACTTCTGAATGAAGTCTAATATTATAAAATCCATCTTTCAGATCTGTTCCGTGAATCGCGATGAAAGCAAGCCCGCGTGACGATCACGTGATTCGCCCGTATTTCGATACCGCGGCAAGAATCACTCGATTCCTTGATCGCTATGATCATCCTGGCGCCATCCTTGCCAAAAACCGTAAACTACGATAAGTCGCCTGCTCCGGATGTCCCCAGGAAGAGGAGCGTTTGAGTAATCGATCAATTAGCCAATAATATCATCACGTCATCGCGTTGGCACACTTTTATTGGCTGATAATCGTCAGTACGAAAAAATTGTTTCCGTCTTCCTCAAGGAGAAGACATACTCGCACAGACTAAGTCTAACAGTCGCCTAGACCGCACGTGTAAATTTTCGATAAGAAACCGCCAGTGAATCGGCTACAGACGAGAACCGCGCGATCTGTGCAATTCTACTGAATTCTAATTCTCCATGCAACTTTCCTGAGGACATCCAAGAACAAGCTGACTGTGATAATTGATACGCGTGCAACTCAGCGTATAAATTAACGTATAAATTCGACCGCGCGGCGTTGACGGCCTGTGATCGCGGCGATTGATCCGCATAAGAGAGCCACATATGCTCTCTCCCTCGCTCTCAAACTTGCTAGCGCCTCGTAGTAGCCTCACAATAGTGAAATTGCTAGCTGCAAACGTTTTCCCGCGATCGACGACTTAAGTTGCGATATTATATTAATAAATCCGTCCTTTGTTAAAGTACGAAACTCTTTTTGTGTGTTTTTTTTTGGTGTCGTACTTTTCTGTTTCTGCGCACGTGCTTCCCATCGGGAGCGAACGAGCATAATTCTACACAAGATCTAAAAGTATAAAAATCCATTTATCACTTAAGCGCGAGAGACAATCTTCAATCAAGGGGAACGGATATTATTGTTTTATAATTTTACTGTTTAACGGACGCAAGTCGACGCACAACCGCATAGAGCCATTTTTCTTTTTAACTGGTACCATTCTGGCACAGTATGGCGACGAACTATACTTAATAATGCCGCGGGCAATAAGGTCGTCTGTGATTTCTCTCATCATAACGCGTTCTGACCATGCGAAGCGTCTAGGAGCATATGCATAGACGGTATCGTCTTTCAAAGCGATTTTTACTAAATAATCATCTTGAATGGGAGTTACTTTTTCATTCTCCACTTCACGGAATATCGAAATTAAACTCTGTTTAACTGAAGAGTCAAAGTATATTTTAATTTCAGAAAAAAAATTTTCTAAACTATTAGTAGAACCATTAACAATTTTGGCCGATGCGATTTCAGAAAATAGCTCAATTCTATTTTTTATTTCATTAGTACTTAGTTTGACTAAAACAGAAATATTATATTTAAACAAAAAATCACTACCAAAAATGATATCAGCTGACATTGAATCATTTTTTAAAACATGTAAATTAATTGACGTTATTACACAAGGTAAAGCTTCCAATTTAATTTGAGTAGAGAATACGCCAGAAATATCAATAGGACAACCATTTAATGCTTCGTATAAATGCGTAGACTTTTCTAAAGAAACAGAAGATGAACCAAAAAATTTTTTAAAAGCAGATGCGCTGATGAAAGAAATCGGACTACCTGTGTCAATTAGGGCAGATGAAATACAAGAAATACCGTTAATATTTAGAATATTTACAACGGAGTCGTCGGCAACAATTTTCCTACCGTTACTAGCACGAACGCACGCAACTAGTTCGGACGAACCTTCCGTAGCCTTTTCCACTGCTGCAACAGGAGGGGGTGAATATGGATGTCCCCGCCTTCTGTCCTTGATCCTTCTTTTTTAGCTTAGGGCAGTTGCTTTTTATGTGGTCCTTGCTGTGACAATACATGCAATGTGTATCTGCCTTGAGATTCTTCTGATGAAGATTAATTTTTTCCGACGAAATATTTGACGTCTTGGGTTTGTCAAACTTTGAATTTGAGTCCTTTGACTTCTCAAATTTATTAAAAGGTTGGAACCTTTTGATTGAGTCAGCACATGCTGATGTAATGTGCTGCATTTCCCTTAGAAATTGGTTCAGCGAGTTCACTCGCAAACCAGCTGCAACACATTTAATGGATAAATTATTAATTCCATTAATTAAGAATTGGATGGAATCAGGATCCTCTAACTTAAAGCAACGTATTAATGTCAGTTTGTCCATTGCGTAATCTTGAAATGATTCCGTAGCACAGTTCCACTTTCTGGACTCAATCCTTTGCATCGCCACATTAAAAAGTACTTTTTTCTTGAAGCGATCTAGAATGGCATTTCTAAAACAAAACCAGGAACGGTTAACGTCACCAGAGCAAGTCGAACCATCAACGTGCCATTTTATTCAACTTGGACGTAGCTGCAGACAGCATGACTACGTGGGAGAGGTTGTGGATCTTCGCCACACTCTCAATCTTCTCCATCCACAACTCCACATCTTCGTCTTCAGTACCACCAAACGTAGGGATCTGAGACATTAAAAATTTAACCGAATGTCCAGATGACGATGAAGCACTTTCTGCAAAACGAGTATTATTAACACTATGTTGATCTTGAGCAGATGACAAGAAGGCTTCTTCTCTTGATCGAACCCTGTCCTGCGGAGGGTTACGGTTGATATTGAGGGATTCAAATAATTGTTGCATCATCTTTTGCTGCTGCAACATCTGTTCCTTGAACATGCTCATTTGATCTGTCATTAACGAGCAGAATTGGGGCAAAAACTTGTCCATAGATGAAGGTTGATTTTCCCTGGATGGAAAAAAATCTTGATCAGGTGCCGTAAAGGTAGTATTACCTGATGCAGACGAGTCTGGACGAGCCGGTTCCTCGGCGGCTTCGCGAGGTAAGGTCTGTTAATCTCCGTCCAGCGGACTGTCCTTTTCTAACAGCCTTAGTAAAAGATTTATGTTCTCGGTGCGATTCTCGGGTACTTTGGTAATCCCGGAAGCACGGGCTTCATCCTGAAGCTCTTGAAAAGATAAACATTTTAGGCGATCCTGCTGCAACATCTTTGTTGATGAGAAGAGAAAAAAAGCACAAAATAGTCACTAAAGTACAACTACACTGACGAATGTACAATAGAACAAGGATAAATGTCCGATCCTTGAAAGGCGCACTACCGCCAAGTCCAATATGGTCGACTTCTTTTTGCGCGCCACGAACAAAGCCAGTATGTCGAAATACGCATGCGTAGTCTCAGACAAAGAGCACGTGTTGATCCACGTGAAACGCACGAGTTCAATATGGCGGCCCGTTATACCGGCTACCGTCCCGCAATGAACGACACGGGAACAGCCTCGAACGCAATGCTACCATGAACATACGGCGTAAAATAAAGACAGGCCCGAACTTTGTCAATGAGCACTGATTTTAAATGCTTCTAACACCAAACGATCAAAACTGTTGCAAAAAAAGTTCGAAATACTGAACGACGCACTTTATTGCGACGTGACGAACTGTACCAGAACCGCTAAAAACAAGTCACTGACGCCCGGCAAAAAACAGCCGTCGACATGCACTCACGATAATACAGTTATTAACGCGTAACACGCGGGAAACGATAACTGACGCAAGACTGCGAGGGACAAAGGCTTATGCCGATTCGCGCTAAAACAGCGACCGAAGCGAAAACGACGGACCCGATGTCGTTAAGAAATGCGACAAAACAGTCACTGTCGTTATAAATGCGAGAGAAAGTAACCGCAGACACGATATTGCAAAAACTGAGGCGCACACGCATACGAACAGACTGACGCAATAAACACGTTCCGTAAACTCACGCGTTATTATCCCACTTCTGAACTGTAAGGGATGTTTATACGGCGACCAGGTTACCGAAGCTAAGGATCCCCGGTGTCAGGATGGTCAGAAAGGGGTGGAAAGCGTGTCAGCGTAGGAACAAAATGAATAACACGAGGTACTCGGTAAACGTATATAACCCGGTCAACGGCCGGAAGAAGAGTCCGCCGCCAAATTACCTTCATATAGTTAGCAGACAAATTTAATATTTCTTATTATCTATTATACCAATCGCTTGAGAATCGTTTGGGCAAATTTAAGAATAGATTCTCATAGTTTAGGAAATAATAATTTATTTACAATTAATAAAAATAAATTGAGCGTATAGTTAGCAGACATAATATTTAAATAATTTTTTTTTAAATTGTAATTAACATGAAATTATTTGGGAAACACGTCTGTAATGTTTTTAACGTTTTCGAAATAATTATTCCATTTGAAAATCAAGTTGAAAGTACAGTTACTGGACATCAGTTGGACAAATTTTATATTTCTTATTATTTTTCATTTTTCATTATTGCAATCGTTTGGGAATCATTTGGGTAAATTTAGGAATATATTTTCATAGTTTAGAAATTAATAGTTTATTTATAATTAGACAAAATTAATTGAAAGCGCGTAGTTATCAGACATAACTTTTAAAAAATCTTTTTTTTACTTTAATCGATATATGAGTACTAGTACTCATTGTGTCTTATAATAATTTTATATACTGCTGAATTCAATAATCTTTTTCCATTAAAATATATTGCGAAAAATATCTTTTGTAAGGATGTTCTTCCAAAACATACAAAAATCCTAGAAGTTGTAAATTTTGCAATAAATGAGTCATGCGCAATGAGCTCTTATAATACATTTTCTTACATGAATAAATAATTCGTGTCTGCGTAACAATTGTAAAATTATTAAACAAAACGTAATATTGCGTGTATAAATATACGTTATATAAACGTGGTTACTATATGTATGTATATCATTTCATGTATGTAACATATCATTTCTTATTTAGATTTTATTGCATAATTTTATTAACCTGAGTTTAACCGATTAATGGTGAATTCAAATTGCGTCTGATGTCCGATTATCCAATCGGACATTGCGTACATTGGACTAAATAATCAGTTAAGATCTTTCCACAATGCCAGGCAAAACAAGCAATAGGAACAGAGAATATAATTATTATTTAATAGGAAATTAACTATTAAAAAATAAACTATTATTTCCCAAACGTTGAAAACATTACAACGCATTTCCCAAATGATTTTATATTGATTAAAGTAAAAAAAAGATTTTTTAAAAGTTATATCTGATAACTACGCGCTTTCAATTAATTTTGTCTAATTATAAATAAACTATTAATTTCTAAACTATGAAAATATATTCCTAAATTTACCCAAATGATTCCCAAACGATTGCAATAATGAAAAATGAAAAATAATAAGAAATATAAAATTTGTCCAACTGATGTCCAGTAACCGTACCTAAAACTTGATTTTCAAATGGAATAATTATTTCGCAAACGTTAAAAACATTACAGACGTGTTTCCCAAATAATTTCACGTTAATTACAATTTAAAAAAATTATTTAAATATTATGTCTGCTAACTAGACGCTCAATTTATTTTTATTAATTGTAAATAAACTATTATTTCTTAAACTATGAGAATCTATTCCTAAATTTGCCCAAACGATTCCCAAGCGATTGGTATAATAGATAATAAGAAATATTAAATTTGTCTGCTAACTATATGGAGGTCGCCAAATTGCCTGCACGCAATGGCGGTTACAAGAGTGATGATCGCGCCCTCAACGCGCACACAGCACCCTCTATACGCCTTTTATTTCCGCTTACTGTAGGCTTAGCCTTACACAGGGAAGCACCTACCGCCAAGTCAGAAGCATCACAAGTTAATATAAGAGGAACCGTTGGAGCAGGATGAGTTAAGGTTGTGATCCTTGAAAGTTCTTCCTTGCAGAATTTGAAAACCTCTTCAGTTTCAGGTCTCCATACAACTAACCTCTTATCTTTCTTCTTACTATCTTTCAAATAATCAGTCAGAATCGCTTGATGTGACGCAGCATTCTTTAAACAGCGACGATAGAAATTTATGATACCTAAAAATCTTCTTAATTCGTGAATTGTCTTTGGTTTCTTGTAATCAATTATAGCTTTAATTTTGTCTAAAGTAGGTTTAATTCCTTGTTTGGAAACAAGATATCCAAGGAAAGGAATTTCTTCTTTGCCAAAAAGACATTTAGGAACATTAATCGTCATGCCAAATAGTTTCAGACGCATAAAAACAGCATGCAGATGTTTGATGTGTTTATCTTCATTGGATGAGGCAATCAAAATATCATCCAGATAACAAAAGCAAAAGTCAAGGCCAGAAAGGATAGTATTCATTAAGCGTTGAAAAGTCTGAGCAACGTTACGAAGACCAAAAGGCATTACCAGAAACTCAAATAATCCAAAAGGAGTAGTTACCGCAGTTTTAGGTATGTCTTCCTTAGCAACAGGAACTTGATAATAAGCCTTTACTAAATCTATTTTTGAAAATATACTCTTACAATGTAATCCTGCAGTGAAATCTTGAATATGTGGAAGAGGATATCGATCCGGTATAGTGGCTGCATTCAAGGCATGATAATCTCCACAAAGTCGCCAAGAATTAGATCCGTTTTTGGGAATCATATAAAGCGGAGCTGCCCATGAACTACTCGATGGTCGACAAATTCCTTGTTCAATTATGGAATTAAATTCTTCACTTGCGAACTTCAATTTCTCAGGAGATAATCGTCGTGGAGTAGAAGCAATAGGAGGGCCTTTGGTGACGATGTAATGTTCTACTTGGTGTATTTTATTATTTGAAATTGGAGCAAAACGAGTTAATGCTGGGAACTCAACAAGGATTTTATGAAACGGTTAGTCTTGTAAAGTTGTGCAAACTGTTAAATGATTAATTTTTGATAATCTTCCTTTATGAGATAAAAGTAACAGTATCAATCAATCGTTTACGTTTCATATCCACAAGTAATCCAAAATGACTTAAAAAATCTGCTCCTAAAATAGGTCGTTGAATGCTTGCAATACAAAATTTCCATTTAAAAACTCTGCGTAAACCAAGATTTAATGCTAAAGTTTTTGATCCATAGGTATCAATTTTAGTACCATTAGTAGCGAAGAGCTTTAAAGAAGTAGGATAAAAAATGTAGTTTGGAGGCTTGTATGGGTACACAATTCCACAATTTTCCGGGCGGCATACGGTGAGGAGTAGCGAGCGCGCGCGCGCAGCGAAAATCTGTTACCGCTCAAGATAGGCGGATGCAACATTATTTTCATTATAATCATCTCAAAGCACAAGGTTCAAGCTTTCATTGAAGCTCTATTAAAAGTCTCCAGCATGTCAGGTTCACCCGCTACGTTGTTTCAAAAATGGCTAAAAATGCGTTTTTTGGCATTTTTAATCTCAATTTTCTCAAAAAGCTGACGTGATAGAAAAATTTCGCTTCCGGATTCAGATTCAGCGACCAAAAATCTGCGGGAAATGATACATCTCATCCATGTTCCACGTTTAATGTCAACTTGTGTAATCATCGTAAAATATGGACTTTTCTTTGCAAAGTAAAAAAATGAGGTTTGTACGATTTTTTTCGCGAAGTTACAACGTATCAAAGTTACCCATACATTTTTATGCAGTTACTGCCAGCATTAGCACTACCCGACCACAAGGAGGTTGCTGGTCGGATTTAATAATGCATCGTGTGTGTGTGTGTATGTGTGTGCTGTGTGTGTATGTGTGCATGACTTTAAGCTTGAGAGTGAAAAAAAGAAATTTCAAATATGACAATTTTTGACGAAGTTATGCTTATTTGAAGTTATGCGAAATTTTGACATGAAACCTATGCAATAATTTTGTTGTGAGAGACCAGTGTAATTTTGGGGTATTATGCTTTTCAGAAGTAATGTACATATCGATACATATGTTATAAATCGATGTCATTGACTTTTATAGCTTCTTTTTTTAGGCTATTTCCGAATTAGAACTCTTGAATAGAATTATTGAAGGATGCAATTTTTCTCGTTCTTAGCGTGACCCAGAACCAACGGCGTCGACGTGACGAGATTATAATGACGAGATTATGGTTCCTTTTTTGTTTTTTTTTGTTTTTTTTTATTTTTTTGTTTTTTATATTCTTTATTATTTTTTGTATTTTTTTGTATTTATATTTATTGTGTTTTTGTATTTTGTATGAATGAGAACGTTTAAATAGTTGGAGAAATATAATAAGTACCCATTATTAAAATGATAAATAAATTTTTTAATTATTAAATAGTAAAAATCTGTGTAATACATCCTTTTATTATTGTTATCCTCTTAGTTATTGTACTAAAATGATATTATATATCATGCATATATGTATATTTTAAAATATGTCTGAATATAAGAAGAACCTGATTGAATAAATCGTAGCTTTAAAAACTAAAAGTATCTTGTTTGTTAATAAAAATAAAAATTATTGAAGATGTAATAAAAATTATTGAATAATGGTTATATAAAATATTTGGAACAAAATTTCTTTATATCTCAAACTGAAAAATAACAACTGAAAAATAAAATTCGCTGTTTTATTTTATTTATGCATATATTAATACATGTGGCACTACCATATGTTGGCGACACTTGTGTATTCTCTTTAATTTCAAGTTGTCATACTCATACCATGAAACATTGATAAATAATAAAGCCGTATAATGACGTGCACTGTTTATGTAATTGACGACTCCTCTCAATACATATTTGTTATCACCTAGTGTGATGTTTTTCGCAATATTTTGTAAGCTTCTAGTTGTACCTTCTAATCCTATATTTTTTAAATAATTTTCGTCAGTTACAATACTTGTATTTATGTATTACAATTTGCGGACCATATTTTTCTATAATGTGACATGAATTGCTACATTTTATGCAAGTTTGTTTTGACATAATTACATCATTAATAGCGTCTTGGATGTGCTGAAGCCCTTTATGTAATAAGACATCCACGTTCACACTTATAGCTGTGAAATCTCTTTCATTGTAGTAGTCACAAGTTTCGCAGTATTTGCTTTTACGAAGACTGGGTAACGAGGCGATAGTATATTCGGCTAGATGGGCAGCGTTACACAGTGATGCCAAAAACGGGTCGCAAGCAACACGCAACCGTAGTGGGGAGAATGACGCACACAAGCGAAAACCGCGTACGTGTGAGCTCGGCGTTTCGGCTAGCTTCGGATAGCAGAAGAGAACAGATATACTGTTTTCTGTCTCCTTCTCTACCGAGCCGACTACGAAGGCGACGAGCGATGCGGCGATGTTATGCTCGATTCTTAATACGCGTGACAGCGTTAAATGTCTTCTTACAGCCTTCTTGTGTTATAAATAAAATGTTTTTTTTCAGAACCTTCAAACATTATGTATTAAATGGCTTTTTACAGCCTTTTGATATAATTTTACCCAAATATTTTTTAACTTTAAGGAAATATTTATTAAAATGTAGGTACTTATTATTTAAAAAGAAATTAAATTTTTTATTTTTAAAAGACATTTTAATTAAGAGTATTAAATATTTTATAAAAACATTATTTAAATGCATGAAACAAAATTCAATGTGTGATATAAATATTTACTCTCTCTTCTCTCTCTCTCTCTCTCTCTCTCTCTTTCGTAAAATAATAGTGTTTTTCCACACCACCCAAGAGGTATCACCAATGGCGCGTTAGGTATTTTAAAGTGGACCTTCGCCTGGAGCTCTATTATACCACATTATAATATTATATTAGATTTAAGGACGAGGAGAAAAATGTAGGGTATAAATAATTAACTCAGAAATTATTTATTTTTATTTTTTATATTTTTAAAAATTAATATATATATTTCTAATAATTGTATTGCGGCCCCGCATATTTTCTCTTCGGCCGCCTCGGCCGCTTCCAGGGCCGCCTCTACCGGCCCGGCCTCCTCTTCTGCCTCGTTGGGCGTACCAACGAGCACGCGCTCGGCCGCCTCCTCTTTTTTTTCTTTGAAAAAAAAACATACATCAATAAGTAATAAATTAAAATATGCATATAAATTAATAAGAGAGTTAATAATAAAAAATAAATAATTTACCATTTTTATTGTTTTGCGGCGGCTGCTGCTGCGGCTGCTGCTGCGGCTGCGGCTGCTGCTGCTGCTGCTGCTGCTGCTGCTGCAGCAAGTATTGCAGTTGCTGTTGCTGTTGCTGCAGTTGCTGTTGCTGCTGCAACAATTGTTGCCGCAACTGTTCAATGGATGAATTTTTATCCACCATTTTTTGCTCTTCCATTTGTTCTGCAAAAATAAAATATATATTATGTTGATATGTTATTGCATACTAGCAGGAGAGAGAGAGAGGGTGAGAGAGGGCGGAAGGAAGGGCGGGAGGGGGGGAGAGAGAGAGAGAGAGAGAAAAGAAAGGAACTGAAGCTTATTTATAACTTTCTTAATACTTGTCTATTAATACAAATAACAATGATTTAATTTACTACTTACGAGACATTATCGTTCTGTCGCACCGATGTTTCACAGCTAACTGAGTCAGCGAAGTACTCGGTATTTGTTTTTATTTGTTTCACAGTGCCTTTATTTGTTTTTCGGCACTTGTTTTTCGGCACTTGTTTCTCGGCATTTGCTTCTCAGCATTTGTTTCTTCTGTCAGATAAGCTTGTCACCTTGAGAGTTAACGTATCTCTTTATATGTGCCTTGTGAAATTTTGGTGTTGAAGAAATTCGAGCAATTCCGATTGTAAGTCTTGATTTTTCTGTATATTTCACACAGTTCTAAAAATATTCATCTTTTTTATTTTCATTTATTAATTCTCTTAAATTCTTTGTTTCTATTTTCTGTTGAACATAATGTGTGATGAATTAAGAAAAAAACTTAAGCGAAGCTTTTCAGAAGCTTGACTTAGTGATGATCGATTAAAATCTTGGATACGCAAAGTATCATTTGATGATAGCCTTTACCATTGTATCATTTGCAATAAAAATATTTCGTGCAACACACATGTCTTAAGACATGCGGATTCTGCGTGTCACAAAAATAATATAGAAGAAAGCACATCATTATTATCAAATGAAGACAAAGGTTCAAATAAAAAAACATTTAGACAACAATGGTTAGATATTGAATTATTTAAACCATGGCTACGCGAAGTATCAAATGACATAAATTCATTTTTTTGCTCATTTTGTGATAAATCAATGGTTGGTGGTTTATCGCAAATTTATTGTCACGCAGAATCTAAGGCACACATAATGTTTGAAAAAAATAAAACAGCAACAAAGAATACGGACGAAAATATTAACATAACAAACGAATCACTTTTGTCGTTTGAAGAGCGAAAGAAATCAGCAGAAATTCGGTATGCCGCGTTAATCGCTGATAAGAATATTTCACATCAAACGGTAAGAGATATTCTCAGTTTTTTTCAACTAATAGGAAGAGATCCTACCGTGTTAAGAAGTATGAATATGGGTCGGACAAAATGTAAAAATATAATTTCGAATGTATTGTGTCCGGTAGAAACGGATCGTGTGGTCAACAGCATTCAAAATACCAAATTTTCCATTTTTATTGACGAAACGTCTGATATTTGTAATGAAAAATGGATGACGTTTTTTGTTCGGTTTGTTGATCCTGAGACATTAGACATTCGCAGGCAATTAGTTAAATTAATTAATATTAATGCGAGAAATAGCAGCGCGGAACAATTATTTAATGCATTCAAATGTGAAATGTGGAAATTAAAAATTCCATTTTTAAATATCATTGCCTTATCATGCGACAATGCGTCTGTCATGATAGGAAAACATCTATCATTCTAAAAAAAGTTAGAAGAACTTTGTAAAAATGTATTAACATTTGCATGTCCATGCTATTCTGCTGCATTGGCTGCACATGCGGCATGTGCTAAAATACCAGAATATTGCGAAGAGTTTGTAAAAAAGATCGCGAATTATATTAACGGTAGTCCCAAGCGTACTGCTATTTATCAAGAATTTAGCGAATGTTTTCAGGAAACAAACCGTAAAATTTTAAAGTTGTCCGATACACGGTGGCTCTCTCACCATTCATGTGTTGAAAGACTTCTTAAGTACTGGGATACTATCAAGCTTTTTTTGACCGAAATGGTTGTTGATGAAAAATCAAAATCAGGAGAACATTTATTATCTTTAATGCAAAATCCTGATGTTAAAACATATTTGTTATTTTTAAAGCATACTTTAAATTTTTTTAATTCTTACAATGCATTTTTTCAAGCTCAGGAAACAAGAGTTCATTTGTTACAGCCAAAATCATTAGAATTTTTAATAATAATCTCAAAACATTTTTTGAAACCAGAGCTTCTAAAAATGTATGTGATAATATTCAGTTTTCTGAAAAAGATAATCAAAAATCTTTAAATGATATTAACCTTGGTTTTGAATGTGAGGAATATCTCGAGGAATCGAAAGAAGAGCATGCGAACATAATTGAAAATATTCGAGAAAATTGTCTGCAATTTTACGTAACAGCCACCGAGGAAATTAGTAAAAGACTGCCCATTAAAGATAAATTTTTATCGAAATTAAAAGTTTTTCATTCCAACGTAGCATTATGTAATATTGACAGAGAAACATCATTTAATGATGTTTCTTTTGTCGCTCAGACCCTCGGTGGTTTTGACGAAAATGCTTTAAAAAAAGAGTGGCATACTTTACATCTGGATTTTACAATAGCAGAAAAAGAACATCTTTTAAAATTAAACTTTGATGAGATGTGGAAAAACATTTTAAAACATAAGTATCCCAATATGAAGTCTCTTTTGAATGCTGTTAGATCACTTCCAAATTCAAATGCCGACCCAGAAAGAATGTTTTCTTTGTTAACTGATTTAAAAACAAAAAAACGAAATAAACTTTCGTCCGCGTCTATAAACGCTAGTTGCGTATTAAAATCAGCGTTAAAAGCAAGAAAAGAAAGCATTCTATACATGGAGATTAATGAAAAGCATTTGTCTCTCATGTCATCGGAAAAATTATATTCCATTACTCCTAAGAAAAAGAGAAGCTTAACATTACATGCAGCTGATAATGCCATTGCAAGTACATCATCAGCTAATGTACAATAATAATGTCCAAAATAAAATAAAAAAATATCTTGTCTGTAAAAGACATCACACTTGTAAAAGACAAGCGTGTAAAAAATATCTTGTCTGTAAAAGACATCACACTTGTAAAAGACAAGTGTGTAAAAAATATCTTGTCTGTAAAAGACATCACACTTGTAAAAGACAAGTGTGTAAAAAATATCTTGTCTGTAAAAGACATCACACTTGTAAAAGACAAGTGTGTAAAAAATATCTTGTCTGTAAAAGACATCACACTTGTAAAAGACAAGTGTGTAAAAAATATCTTGTCTGTAAAAGACATCACACTTGTAAAAGACAAGTGTGTAAAAAATATCTTGTCTGTAAAAGACATCACACTTGTAAAAGACAAGTGTGTAAAAAATATCTTGTCTGTAAAAGACATTTATACCCTACATTTTTCTCCTCGTCCTTAAATCTAATATAATATTATAATGTGGTATAATAGGGCTCCAGGCGAAGGTCCACTTTAAAAAACCTAACGCGCCATTGGTGATACCTCTTGGATGGTGTGGAAAAACACTATTATTTTACGAGAGAGAGAGAGAGAGAGAGAGAGAAGAGAGAGTAAATATTTATATCACACATTGAATTTTGTTTCATGCATTTAAATAATGTTTTTATAAAATATATAATACTCTTAATTAAAATGTCTTTTAAAAATAAAAAATTTAATTTCTTTTTAAATAATAAGTACCTACATTTTAATAAATATTTCCTTAAAGTTAAAAAATATTTGGGTAAAATTATATCAAAAAGCTGTAAAAAGCCATTTAATACATAATGTTTGAAGGTTCTGAAAAAAAACATTTTATTTATAACACAAGAAGGCTGTAAGAAGACATTTAACGCTGTCACGCGTATTAAGAATCGAGCATAACATCGCCGCATCGCTCGTCGCCTTCGTAGTCGGCTCGGTAGAGAAGGAGACAGAAAACAGTATATCTGTTCTCTTCTGCTATCCGAAGCTAGCCGAAACGCCGAGCTCACACGTACGCGGTTTTCGCTTGTGTGCGTCATTCTCCCCACTACGGTTGCGTGTTGCTTGCGACCCGTTTTTGGCATCACTGGCGTTACACATAGCGTCTAACGATTGGCTGGTATACTCATATTTAGATTGCTGAAATAATGCTATTTTAATAAAAAAAGATGCTCTTTCAGTGTATTCGTTTTTGATAACGTTTGTATTCTACATTCATGCCTATCATATGTGCAGTTATATATTGTTACAGCCCTGAATTTCATCCCCTGTGCCGTATCCGGGAAATCGTTGTCAAGTGGGTTGTAAATAAATAATGTCAGACATCTTGTTAACGGTTGCCATTTCGCGAGTCTTTTGACAGCAGTCCTGTCGAACGGACGTATTTCTCAAACGTTCTTATTAATTGTATCATTTATTGTTCTCTGTTCTTGTAATATTAAAGTTACGTGTTCCTTTTTAATATTGCATTAATTATTTACGGCGCGAGTGCGGCAATCGAGTGACGGTGTGAGCGCGTGTCGCGGTATTAATTGAATCGTTCCGCGGACGCAACAATATAAAAGAGCGTCAAAAGCAAACGTATTACGTATCATTACGGTTTCTCTTTGTAAATTAACCGGCTAACATAAATTAAATTTTTTATTATTGGAGTAAAAATTGCATGTATTGATTCGATACTTTCCCATTCGAGACATTTGTCTAGGTGTCATTTTTTTTAATGTTGCCACATTTTTGGGTATCTTTATTTACTAAACCCATCCAATTTTTCTTGAAAGTTTAATGGATCGTTTATGGTATCGTCAGAAACGGAGCATATCGAATCTGATGCTTTTGAATAAGTTTGAATGTTGTAAGAACTGTCTGTGATAGAATTTACGCATGAAATGTTTGCAAAGGGATTATCATTAATGTTAGAAATCGATGTTGTATCAAAATATGAGTTACTCGAAAAGTCGGAATATTGCTCAGATTTATCTTTGTGTATATCTTTGTGTATATCATTATGTATATCTTTATGTATATCATTATTTTTCGGGGATGTTTTGCATTCCTGCTATGTAAAAAAAGTATTTGTAACATAATTCAAACGTAATCTGCCATCAAGATAATCGAGATGACTGGCTACAAATTATCGACTCTCATCGGAATGCATTCTTTGAAAAGTCGTGTCTTATACTCAGCGAAAAGCGATTCAACTGAGGAAGAAGTCGATATTTCCGTGCCAGCTTTAAAATGCAGACGCATTACACCTGTCCATAGTGGCAAAAATTGAATTAAATTCTTCATTTTCTTAGCAGCTGCAGGATTATAAAACGCATTAACAATATTTCCAGTTTACGATTGTAACGCTAAAGTATTAGCGCTTTGCAGGGTTGGGAAGTAACGCGTTACTTGTAACGCCGTTACCGTTAGTTACTTTTTTTCGGTAATGATTTGGTAACGCCGTTACTTTCCTCTATCTGTAACGAAAAAGTAACGGCGTTACATTTTCTTTCGTAACGAGTAATGAAACTGACCCTTTCATCGTTACTTTTTAATACATTTCTATGGTCGGTATTGTATAGAACATCTTTTGCTAAAAATAAACAAGGCGTATCGTTAAACTTCTATGTAAAGAAAAAAACCAATGCAACCATATGTTTAATTTTATTGATAATGTAATAAAAAGGTATATAAAATACTAATAAAAATATTTAAAGATAAACATCTTTCTAAATATTTTATGTTCAACTTATATCCTGTCTTAGCATTGACATAAAAGTAACGGAAAGTAACGATTTTTAATCGTTACTTTTAGGTAACGGTAACGCGTTACTTTTTAAAATCGGTAACGAGTAACTTTTTATCGAAAATAACGGTAACGGTAACGGTAACGAGTTACTTTTAAAAAGTAACTTTCCCAACCCCGGCGCTTTGGCATATAAATCATCGCTCCATTTCTGCCAGTATAACGGAGTGTCTTCGAAATTAAAGTCATCTAACTCCGATATATCTTTAGGATCAAAGTCCTCAACGTGCACACCTATAATAAAATTATTTGCAGATTGTAAGCTTGTCTCAACTGGAACAGAAACGCCATTGATGCAACCAACATCTTCGCTTAAAGCTACAACTAGTACGGATGTTAAAAAAGAACGTAATTCATCCAAAGATTGCATTTTACATGCTTGAGCAATGCATCTGAGGTAAAATTGCCGTACTTTATTTGGTAAATGTCGTAAACATTCCCAATTACTTATTTTTATTATATGGCTAACATCCAACCTCAAGTATGAGCCTGGCAGAGCCACTTCTTTATTCTTTATAACGATTTTATAACATCGTTGTAAATAATATTTTAGATCAGCACAATTTGCAAATGCGCGCACTAAAGCAACTAATATTGCTCGACTTAAATCTGTTATTATTACAGACTGCATTGCAGCACCCGCTCTCCGAATTTCTAGTAGAAAATAATGTTAAAAGAGATCCATCTTGTTTTGTGGAAATCATTTGAAAAACTGGGATACCACGTTTGTATTCCGGAACGATTACGCATTGGTACAAAAAAAAGATGAGCCGATTTTGTTCCATCAGGCATTGGTAATTTTTTCGCTATACTGCCTGTGGCGTCCATAGTAAAATATGCATTTTTGAAACGATTAATTATTTTATACAGCGTCATTTGCTCCTTAGACCAATACATAACATAAAATGGATCTAAGCCTATTCCATGTATTAAACCGGGCTTCTTAGTGTATTTATATATTTGTAAATTTTCTATTGCATTACAATCGGTGATACCAAAACGATTGTCCAATTCGTTTTGCTTGGATTACTTTAGTAAGACATGGGGCAAAAATAAAATTGGTGGATCTTGATCACCAAATTCCATAATTTTATTTGTCCCTTTAGTACGCTAAATTGTTGCTTATTTTTTTGCATCTATTAAATAGCCAGCTATTTTTTGCCGAAGAGAACCTTTTAATTGTCTTTTTTGAAATGATTAATTTGATTGTTAAATCCTAATAAGGCACAATCAAACATTGCATCTTGTCCATCGTGTGGTTTTTTAAACATTTTACCATTTAATGTTGCTTTACATTCTTTGCATATTGCATAAAATCGCACGAAACATTTGGCGTTAAACCTTGGAAATACAGTTGCATATTTAAATATAAACGCACAAAGAATTTTTGTCTGTTCCCATATCTTTGTAGCAAATACGTTGGACTATTCCCCAGGTTTTAATTTTAGGTGTCGACGGTTATACAGGGTGACCCAGAATAATGGGGACTAATCTCGTGTGCAGATAGAGCGGACTGAACTGAGTCGAAAAGTCCTCTACCATTTTGCAATTTTCGCAACAGTTAATGAATTATTAATGATTAAAAATCGCCGTATTAGCCCGGCCTACCGCCAAATGCAAGCGCGCGGCGAGATGCGGCCGCCCAGCGATCGAGTTGCTAGGCGCGCGGGGAGTTGTTTATTACAGGCGGCGAAATGCTACACAAAGAAAAATATCATTCTATTGTTAAAAAAAATGATTATTTAGTTTACTTTTCTTCTCTTAAGTAACGGTTATCTTTAACAAAAAATATTTTCTTAATAATAGTCTTAAAATAGACTTATCACAAATTTTAGAAAAACTCATTATCATGTACTAAAAAAAAGTAAATCTTTTCTTTTGAAGAATATTATAAAATTGTATAGAAGAAAAGTCAGATTTGGTTAATTTGAATATTTTTGATTGAATTTAATATTCTTGATTGAAGTATTAAACTTATTAAAATTCAGAATACACATTTTGAATAAATTTGATCCTTATGATAAACTTATGATAGATTTGCGGATATATGAACTTATGGAATACTTGAAACAAGTAATATCACACAGAAAAATGCATACTGTACTAAAATAAATATTACTTGTTTCACTAAAAATTAATTTTATTATAAATTAAAATAATTGTAAGAATAAAAGCAAGAGGGCTAAATAATCATTCTTTATTCCATTGATATACTATAAAAATAAAAACGAAACGTGATTATTTGTAAAAATATGGTTTTGAAAAACGGCGGGACGTCACAGTGTGTAAAGTGATTAAAGTGAATAAAGATAGTAAAGTGAGTAAAATGAGTAAAATGAGTAAAATGAGTAAAATGAGTAAAATTAGTAAAATTAGTAATGAGTAGTTGGTTAAAATGAATAAAATGATTGAGTAAAATAAGTAAAGTGAGTAAAATAAGTAAAATGAGTATAGTGAGTAAAGTGAGTAATAAGTAGTTGGTTAAAATGAGTAAAATGATTGAGTAAAATTAATAAAGTGAGTAAAGTGAGTAAAGTGAGTAAAGTGAGTAAAGTGAGTAAAACGAGTAAAGTGAGTAAAACGAGTAAAGTGAGTAAAGTGAGTAAAATGAGTAAAATAAGTAAAATGAGTAATGAGTAGTTCGTTAAAATAAGTAAAATGATTGAATAAAATGAGTAAAGTGAATAATGTGAGTAAAATGAGTAAAATAAGTAAAATGAGTAAAATGACTAAATTGAGTAAAATGAGTAAAATAAGTAAAATGATTGAGTAAAATGAGTAAAATTAGTAATGAGTAGTTGGTTAAAATGAGTAAAATGATTGAGTAAAATTAGTAAAGTAAGTAAAATGAGTAAAATGTGTAAAATGAGTAATGAGTAGTTGGTTAAAATGAGTAAAATGATTGAGTAAAATTAGTAAGTGAGTAAAATGAGTAAAATGAGTAAAATGAGTAAAATGAGTAAAAGAGTAAACTTAGTAAACTGAGTAAAGTAGTAAAATGAGTAAAGTCAGTAAAACGAGTAAAATGATTGAGTAAAATGAGTAAACTTAGTAAGTAAAGTGAGTAGTTGATTAAAATGAGTAAAATGAGCAAAATGAATAGTTGAATAAAATGATTAAAATGAGTAAAGTGGGATACCGTATTCAATACTATTTTCCTATTGCATCATTTTTGACCTTGGTGCAGGTTTCTGATGTGTGAATGCTTTTGATATTCAATACAATTTCCTAATATAACGTAGAACATGTTGTGAGATTGTTAATCTACAGAATCACTCTTCATATAATTTGCTCTTAATATTATAAATATTTTATTTTTTATTTCCAATTGTTTGTAATAAAGAAAACTGTTATGGCAAATTATTATATTTGTGGTTCTATAAGTTAAGGCGTATATAATTCTTAAATTAAAATAAACATCTATATCGAATCTTTTTTTGCAAAGTTCAATAAGTAGGATTTGAATAGTTCGTAATCGCAGAAGTCGATAAAAAGTTCAATCGCATATATTCTTTTATAATTTGTTTACCGAGTCATTTTTATAATAATCTGTCTTTTAGTTTAGCCTTGATCTGAGAAGGTGATGTTAGTATTTTGTGAATAAATTTAAGTAATCTTGAAATTCAATTTATGAATAAAGATTAAGACAAATTATTATGTGTATTTCATGTTTCTTATTTCTATAAGTCGTGACGCATATATCCCTTGGGTAAAAGGTTTATAGAATACTCTTGAATAATCCAATTAAATAATATCGCTGGTGTTATCGCAAAAGAAGCAAAATTCGCTCGCAAGTTTATCCTTGTAAAATAGTCGCAAGTTAGTTCTAGAGTGTTGCGCACGCATGTCCTGGTGGTTTGGGACGACGCCTGATTGGTTGGTTGTAAGTTACTCTAGGTAATTATAATTCTTTGTGCAACTGAATGTTAAATCTTAAATTCCTAGACTAAATAATCGTATGGAACAAGAACGATTAGCAATAAAATGCACTAGAAATTAATTTTATTATAAATTAAAATAATTGTAAAAATAAAAGCAAGCGGGCTAAATAATTCTTTATTCCATTGATATACTATAGAAATAAAAACAAAACGTGATTATTTGTAAAACTATGGTTTCGAAAAATGGCGGGACGTCACAGTGAGTAAAATGAGTAAAGAGAGTAAAGTGAGTAAAGTGAGTAAAATGAGTAAAATGAGTAAAATGAGTAAAATGAGTAATGAGTAGTTGGTTAAAATGAGTAAAATGATTGAGTAAAAAGAGTAAAATGAGTAAAATGAGTAATGAGTAGTTGGTTAAAATGAGTAAAATGATTGAGAAAAATTAGTAAAGTGAGTAAAGTGAATAAAGTGAGTAAAGTGAGTAAAGTAAGTAAAACGAGTAAAGTGAGTAAAGAGAGTAAAATGAGTAAAATTAGTAAAATGAGTAAAATAAATAAAATAAGTAAAATGAGTAAAATGAATAAAATGAGTAAAATGTGTAAATGAGTAAAGTGAGTAAAACGAGTAAAGTGAGTAATTGATTGTAATGAGTAAAATGAGTAAAATGATTGAGTAAAATGAGTAAAATGAGTATACTCATTTTACCCAATACTCATTTTACTCATTTTACTCATTTTACTCATTACTCATTTTACTCATTTTACTCATTACTCATTTTACTCATTTTACTCACTTTACTCACTTTACTCATTTTACTCACTTTACTCATTTTATTCATTTTATTCATATTACTTATTTTACTCATTACTCATTTTACTAATTTTACTCATTTTTCTCATTTTACTCATTTTACTCATTTTACTCATTTTACTCATTTTACTCATTTTACTCATTTTACGAACTTTACTCATTTTACTCATTTTACTCATTTTACACATTTTACTCATTTTTCTCATTTTACTCATTTTACTCATTTTACTCACAATACTCAAAATATTCACTTTACTCATTTTACTCATTTTAATCATTTTACTTATTATACTCATTTTACTCATTTTACTCATTTTACTTATTTTACTCATTTTACTCATTTTACTCATTTTACTCATTTTACTCATTTTACTCATTTTACACATTATTCATTTTACTCATTACTCATTTACTTATTCTACTCATTTTACACATTAAACTCATTATTCTTTTACTCATTTTACTCTTCTTACTCATTTTACTTTTTTTACTCATTTGACACATTTTACTCATTTTACTCATTACTCATTTTACTCATTTTACTCATTTTACTCATTTTACTCATTTTACTCATTTTACTCATTTTACTTATCTTACTCATTTTACTTATTTTACTCATTTTACTCATTTAACTCATTTTACTCATTTTACTCATTTTACTCATTTTGCTCATTTTCTCATTACTCATTTTACTCATTTTACTCTTTTTCTCATTTTACTCATTTTACTCATTTTACTCATTTTATTCATTTTACTCACTTTTCTCACAATACTTACTTTACTCATTTTACTCATTTTACTCATTCTACTCATTTTACTCATTTTACTCATTTTACTCATTTTACTCACTTTTCTCACAATACTCATTTTACTCATTTTACTCATTTTACTCATTTTACTCATTTTACTCATTTTACTCATTTTACTCATTTTACTCATTTTACTCACTTTTCTCATTTTACTCACTTTACTCACAATACTCACTTTACTCATTTCACTCATTTTACTCATTACTCATTTTACTAATTACTCATTTTACTCATTTTACTAATTACTCATTTTACTCATTTTACTCATTTTACTCATTACTCATTTTACTCATTTTACTCATTTTACTCATTTTACTCATTTTACTTATTTTAAGAATTTTACTCACTTTACTCACAATACTCATTTTACTCATTTTACTCATTCTACTCATTTTACTCATTTTACTCATTTTACTCATTTTATTCATTACTCATTTCACTATTTTACTCATTACTCATTTTACTTATTACTCATTACTCATTTTACTCATTTTACTCACTTTACTCACTTTACTCACTTTACTCATTAGTCATTACTCATTTTACTAATTTTTCTCATTACTCATTTTACTCATTTTACTCATTACTCATTTTACTCATTTTACTCATTACTCATTTTATTCATTTTACTCATTTTACTCATTTTACTCATTTTACTCATTTTACTCATTATACTCATTTTACTCATTTTACTCATTTTACTTATTTTAATCACTTTACTCACTTTACTCATTTTACTCAGGGTTAGGTTATAGGAATTACCAAAAAAATTTTTTTTTTTATAATTTTTCTGGATAGACTTCGGGGCCACAAACATCACGCCGTTGGACATTTTGAATTATCTCGCTCCGTTCGTCAGAAACTAAGGTTTGAAATTTTGAAAGTCGATTTTTCGCCATTTAGGTTTATGCTAGGGGGTGGAGTCGCACATGTATCGTTTTCTTTTTTCAAGGGCTATAAGATAACCGTAGTACGGAAGTTCCTAGGGTTAAGGGTTAAGTAGTGAAAAAAAAATTTTTTTTTTTTCGAAATTTCTATAATTTTCCCTAAGAGAGTACGACCTCACGAACAATTCTTCCGAATGAATTTTTTAATTATCTCAACCCCCCGCAACGGTAGAAAG
>CAXASD010000059.1:0-16811 GCA_963971435.1 Lasius platythorax | reverse complement strand
CACTTACTGTTCTGATTAATTATCAAACGAAGTGCATTATATTCTACAATAATTATTGCGCCATTATTTAAATATAAAACAATGACCAATTTAAAATAGAGAATCCAAATTTTATAAAAATTATATCTAAAAAATTATAAAAAAGAACAAAAAAATTAATAATTTACCTCATGTATCATAAATAAATGTTATAACTATACAAATTAACAATTAACAATTACTACTACTTGAGATTACTTTTTTATTATAAAACATATATAGCATGGTTAATTGTATATTCAAGAATACGCGTCTAGTTAAAGTAAATCTTATTTACAGATTTAGAATTTTATTCACAAGATTTGATTAAAATCAAGTTTTAAAAGTTATTTACATTAATCACAACGTAACTTGTAATTCTCACATTTGTAATTACTTTCACTCTTATCCTGATTTACGTTGAAAAAAAGATATATACTATTTCAATCTATTAAAAGTATGATACTAAGATCTTGCAGCGATCTTAAAACAATGTCAAGAATGAATAAAATAAATCTAGAGATTAAATAATAATTATAGCATTTTGTATTAATATTCATTTTTCCACCAAACAATTAAAGGTCATCCATTGCAAAAATATAAGAAAAAAACAACAACGATCTTCCTTATATAATTGCTTACGAGTTAATTAATGTACGTAGGATATGTAGTTAAATCAAGCATTAATATTTTGCTTTCCAAACATTCACCTACCTGAAATGCAAATAAGAATCTTATAATCAACTATAAACGAAACTATAACGAAAACATACGTAATACGATTCACGTGTAATGCCCACTTTACACGATCTATAATTCGAGACATAATTGAAGATAGAATTCTATTTATAAATTTATGCGTCATATGTTTTAATGTATACGTGTATTGCGATATATATTTTATTTTGTATGTATTTTACATATTCAAATGTTTTTTGAATATGTAAAATACATACAAAATAAAATATATATCGCAATACACGTATACATTAAAACATATGACGCATAAATTTATAAATAGAATTCTATCTTCAATTATGTCTCGAATTATAGATCGTGTAAAGTGGGCTTAATCGAATAATTTACTTATGTCTGGACGAATTCCAATAAGCGCATCTGCGTGCGAATAAAATTCCTCTTTTAATGATATCACGATCGTCTGCAGTGAAGACGTTTTGTCACGAATGTAACTCGCCACTATTCCTATGTTAGTATTATCAAGGGCCACATCGATTTCGTCCAAGACGAAAAATGGCGCAGGCTGGAAGCTGAATATGAACAAACAACGTATGGATAAATATTAATTTGTTCGAATTGTAATTTGTTTTTGTATATTCAACATATATTACCTGTGAATTACAAATAATAAAGCTAAAGCCGCAACTATTTTTTCTCCACCAGATAGATTGAACATAGATTGAAAACGTTTATCTGAAGCTACACAATTATACTTAATGCCGTCCGAGTAAGGTTCTTCAGGATTTTCTGGCCCAAAGAATGCCTGTGCGGACTGATTCTTTGCTAAACTCTGAAACAGACTCATTATAAATATGCAAAAATTATGTATAAATACTTTTATACAAATTCATTAATTAACAAAATTTATAAAGAGTTCTGACTTACATTGAAAAAAAGATATATATACTATTTCAATCTATTATAAAAGTATAATGCTAAGATCTTGCAGCGATCTTAAAACAATATCAAGAATGAATAAAATAAATCTAGAGATTAAATAATAATTAAAAGTATGATACTTCGTATTAATATTCATTTTTCCACCAAACAATTAAAGATCATCCATTGCAAAAATATAAGAAAAAGACAACAACAATCTTCCTTAAATAATTGTTTACGAGTTAATTAATGTACGTAGGATATGTAGTTAAATCGAGCGTTAATACTTTGCTTTCCAAACATTCACCTACCTGAAATGCAAGTAAGAATCTAAAAAAGTATATCTGTAATACCTCTCTATTGCTGACTTTCTAATGAAAGCTCCATGTATAAGTTCATTGATATATAATACATTTCGTATTAATATTCATTTTTCCACCAATCAATTAAAGGTCATCCGGTGCAAAAATATAAGAAAAAGACAACAACAATCTTCCTTAAATAATCATTTACGAATTAATTAATGTGCGTAGGATATGTAATTAAATCGAGCGTTAAAGAAATTAAGGTTAAGATTAAGAAAGAGAAAAAATATTTCTATTATTTTTAAATTTTTATACATTTTTTTGTTAATGTATATTTTTGACATATTCAATGTATATTTTTTTACATTTTTTACAAACCTTTATATTTAGAACTTGTATGCGTTGTATTATATTTTATAAATCATTGATTATTTTCATTAACTTAACAGTTATCTTTTTGATATCTTCTTCTTCAATATCTTTCAAAATTTCCACTGTGTACTCACTGACAAATCAGTATTTGTTTCATTATCATTCGTCGTGCTCGTTTCACCTGCTATGTCTTCCATATTTCCATGCAACATAGCAATGTCTTCCATCTGAATATATTATTAAAAACACACATTTAGTAATTTAAAATAATATATAGTCTATATAATATACACAGTAAAATAATCATCTCTTATAGAGCATATTCAACAAACCTTACATTGCATCAGAATAGCATGTCGTTCGGCTTTTTTCTGTTCAATTTTAACATTTAAATCTCATTTTAATCTCATTTCTTTTATTATTATTATTATATTATTATTAATATTACCGTTAAATATGACTATTAACCTAGCAATATAACAATATAACCTCACAATTCGAACTAATCCAATAACATTTACTCAACCCACATCATCGGCCATCAATCAAACACGCATTTTTATAAATATATTTTAAATAATATTATATTAAATTAATGAATTCACAAATAATACGTACGTTAATATCACAACGTCCAATGATTGATATTTACTAACCCCGCTCACGATGTGTACACACGAAATGTCACCGAACTGCCATCAAACTATCACCGAACCACGAACTCGATGAAACCACCAATCACATGCACGGAAAAGCGGCAACAATACGCGCGATACATTTCGACTCCGAACGCTCACTTCTTGGTACAAATGACTTTTTTTATAGAGGATAGGTAATAAGTAAATAGGTAAATATTTATATTCTTTCAGCACAACGATGAATTCCGTAGCGCGTTAAAGCCAGCATATAATACGATATGATAACCATCCATCAAATAAGATCCACATTTCGATATGCTTTCAATCAAGATATCATCCTACTTTTGGATACATCAAAAGATTTCGTAAGTATATATTATTGTGTTATTTTGTTTAAAAAAAATTATTTTATTTTATTTAAAAAATTTTTAAATGGCTACGTTTTATTCTCACTCTTACTATAATATTATTAGGTAGCCCGCGATACCGGTCTTCATTAAGTTTATTATGTTTTTAGAGTTCTTAGTTAGAGGAACTGTCTAAAAAATTCTGGTACTTTCTCTTTGTATCAATAGGATCTGATAGTCTTCGGGAATATTTCTTTAGAAGAAAAACAGATATCTTTAAAAAATCAACAATAGAAATATTAAGAAATATTAAAAAAATCAAATATAATTATGTAAGACGACTGATTATATTTTTACGACAGAATAATAAACTCTAAAGGATAAAAGAATCTTAAATTGAACTTTAATTGCTCGACTTTCTAAATTTTTTTTAATTGGGAAAAAGTCGACGGTAACTGTTTAAGAATATTAACATTAAAATTGTGAGAGTTCTAGGAATTTATTATAATTTTTTATTATAAAATTTTTGTAATTTATTATGTAATTTTTTATTATGTAATATTATGGATTGTTTATTTTAAGAACGATATAAGAAAATGGCTCGGTTTCTAAATGTCTTGCAAAAATTAATTTATATGCATTTAAATATATTTATATCACTTTCAAAATGATATAAATATTTATTTATTTTGATTCTTGACTCATAGGATCTCTCGTAATATGATATTGTGGGCTAATGGGCATTGTTGATGACATTGTTAAAGTCGTTCGATCGATGACTCAATTAAAGGATGCTGATTTGCGTGTTTCCAGCAATGTGATTCACGCAAGTAATTCTCTTTATACATCTTTCAGAACTTATAAATAATGGAGCAATTTCGATTAACCGACATACGCGAGTTAGTTTCAATAAACGCGATTGACCTGCATTCTTCCTATGCTATCTCCTTGTGGTCGATAATTAATATAAAAACTACAACACAATTGCAAAGAATACGATTTCAGGTATTTATCTCATTGTCAGTATCACTTATCGCGCAAGCGAGTAGGGAACTCGTTACTTAATTATGATAATAATGATGCGCAAAATGCCTGTTTATTTGTCAATGATAAAATTGAAAATCATAAGTTGCTCTGTAAGCCTCGGAGATGAACTTGCCAGCACGCATGATCAGAAGTGTTACGGAGTAGTGACCTTCCATGTCCTCAAAACGCCAGTTTATCACAGATCGCCGGGGAGTCTGCTGCGTTGTCAGCTGCCTGTCAATTCTGTTGATTTTCTTGCTTTTACTAAAGGCAAACGAGAGACAAAGGTAATCGTCCATTCTCATCCTTATAATTCCTTCTCAGCGGTGTCGATTTTCTTCTACGCGACTCTCTCTATTCCTCAAGAGCCAGATCTTCGACAAGCGAGTCACAAGAGTTCAAGGTCTTCGAATTTTCGGGGATGAATTAATGACGATATTTTGATAACTTTGTCTGAAGAAATGCTTCACGATGCTGTCCCTTTGTGTTATACGTGTATGAAATACTATCGATACGTTTCGACTACTGTTACGGAATTGCCAAAGCCCGACGTTACCGACTCTACGATACAGACGAAAACCGACAGTAAAGCCCGCGGAGACGCTGCCGTTGCTTAATAACGCAGCTTGTTGAACAAGGCGACGAAGCAGTTTTTCCGGAGAGACTGACACGGAGAGACGTTGCGTTCTCTTACGATTTCTTTGGATTCTGTACGATCATAAGTAAAAGCTTACGGTTATTATTTTCTACACGTATCGTGACCTCCTGCCGTTCACCCCTTCCTGCCATCCGGAATTCTGAGGCCATCACCCTACCACACAGAGAAAACCTCAAGACCACGCGTTCTGTGGCTCACGGCCGTCTCCTAAGGGCAGCTTCTGTGTGCCAAAACCTAAGGGCAGATTCTGTGTGCCAAAACCTAAGGGCAGCTTCTGTGTGCCAAAACCTAAGGGCAGCTTCTGTGTGCCAAAACCTAAGGGCAGCTTCTGTGTGCCAAAACCTAAGGGCAGCTTCTGTGTGCCAAAACCTCAGGGCAGCTTCTGTGTGCTAAAACCTAAAGGCAGCTTCTGTGTGCCCAAACCTAAGGGCAGCTTCTGTGTGCCAAAACTCTTCTAATGTTACTATGAAATAGGCAACATCAAATGGACATATTGTAGTCGTAATAGATATTCAAGATTCTTTCGAGTTTTTCATTGCAAAAACTTAAACAGTGTGTTTGCAGAGAACATAATTGTAGATTATTTTAACATTTTGCAATAATCCGTTCGCGCTTCGGAGAAAGTCATCTGAATAATTAATTTCTAAATAACGTAAGAACATATGTATCTACTTATGTGTCATGCATCTGGAATAATCCTTAGAAATGCTTAGGAATCTTGTCAGGATTAAAAGTCAACTATCGATTGTGTGGAATAGCGAATGCGCGTATGTGATAAACATTCGTAAAACAAACGGAAGATGCTTTGCAATTAAAGTACAATTTCTTGGAATGTATTTTGCATAATCATGACAACAGCAATTGCCAATGCAAACGAATGCTTTTTGCCGCTTTAAAACACATGACTTAATCTCGTCTTTCCGTTTTCTCTTTGCACAGCCTGCTAAAAAAATGGTCTGGATCATCATTGATCATCATCGATTGACGATCAGGTGTATCGTCTCGTTGTGTAATTGCGATTGATCTTTCCTCTTTTGCTGAGAATTTCGTTAAAGAGTGATTTTCAGTGATCCATAATTGAGAAATTAATATAATCTCGATAAACTTGATTTTTCGGCGCGAAAATGCATTTCAATATATATCTGTAATGTTAGAAACATTCATATATACATTTTCTGTATCTGCAAGCACGATGCATTTAATTCACCGAAATTACAATGGTTCCCAAGGCCGTAGCCAGGGGGGGGGATCACCAGGGTTTGATCCCCCCCCCCGAAATTATTATTGAGATGAGAGTAAACACGTCATTTAAGTATATCCCATTAACAATAAAAATAAGTTTAAAAAACTAAACCCGAGTATGGAAAAACTCTTGTCCACTAAAAAGAAAAAAACAAAGTCTCTAATCAGTAATGCCAGAATTGAGACGCGAGCAACATGCAACCGGAGTGGAGGGGATAACATACACAAGCGAACCGCGTACATGTGAAGCGCCGAATGGCGCCGAGCTCACACGTACGCGGTTTCGCTTGTGTATGTTATCTCCTCCACTCCGGTTACATGTTGCTCGCGTCTCAATTCTGGTATAACTGCCCACCGAGAGTATTTCTGCTATGAGCGCCCCTTTAATCTGGCCGTTGGGAATCGACGTGAACTGTAAGTCCCTTAAGGTCGTTCTACATTAGTCGCAGTCGTAAGAATCGTAAGAAATTGACCAATCACAGTCTATTATTCTTCGATCGCAAGGAGAATAATAGACTGTGATTCGTCAATTTCTTTATGACTCTTACGACTGCGACTAATGAAGAACGACCTTCTCTTTGCTATAGGTTCCAGATTTTGATTTGAAATGTCAAAACGAACGAAAGAAAATACATTGTTCAGATATATGTTTAAAAAACGTAAGGAAACTGACACTCCTGATAGTGACATAGATAGTTCTACTACCGACAATCAATGTTTACCTGTGCTTAATGCCGACACTAACACTGACAATTCCATTGCCAGTACTAGTTCCGGTGCAGTGGAGATTTCCCAAAATATTTTAGATGTGGGTAATTACGTAGGATTAAAGGACAAAATAGACGATGATTTGAAGTATAGACTATTAGATTCGCCTTGGAAACCGGAAAAATCGTTCGAGTTCCCAGTAACTGTTGATAAAAGAAAGCTCAAATTTCAAATACATTGGTTCGATAAATTCTCATGGCTGGTTTATATGACCAAAGGGCAGCAAGGTTTTATGCAAATATTGTGCACTATTTGCCGGAGAATGCGCGGGCAAAGGCTCTCATCAGCAGTTGAAATCCTTAATTACTCGGCCGCTCAACAAATGGAAAAACGCCATACAAGATTTTAAACGCCACAGTAAAAGCCAATACCATAAAACTTGCGTGTTAGTAGCTGATAATTTTCTTAAAGTGTACAAAAATTTGCAAAAGGACATCATGAGCCAACTTGATACTGGACGCGCAATACAAATTGCTGAAAATAGAAAAAAACTGGTTCCTATTATTGAAACTATTAAACTGTGTGGTCGGCAAGAATTGGCTTTAAGAGGGACATGTGATTCTGGTCCAATTAAATTTAATGATCCTGAACCTGAAATAAGCGACGGTAACTTTCGAGCTATATTACGGATGCATAATAAATGTGGCGATTCAAATTTAGTAAAGTACTCTGAAAATATGATGCTAAATGCTACATATCTTAGCCCAACGATACAGAATGAGTTAATTGCTGTATGTGGTGAAATTATCCAAAAACAATTGGTTCAAGCTATAAATTCTGCGAAATGTTTTTAAATACTAGCTGATGAAACGACTGACATTTCACGACAAGAACAGATGTCAATTTGTGTGCGATACATCGAGCCCAAAGACAATATTTTTATTTTGCGTGAAGATTTTTTGACATTCAGTTCGGTTGAAAACACTAAGGGAAATTACTTACCTAACACAATTCTTTCTACATTAAAATATTTAGGGGTTGATTGCAACTACTTAATCGGACAAGAATATGACGGTGCCTCTTCCATGAAAGGCAATTTTAACGGTGTGCAGGCAGTAATTCGCGAATCTCACCCAGAAGCCTTATATATACATTGCAGCTCACATTCATTGAATTTAGCTCTAAGTCATTCTTGTCAAATTCAACCTATTCGAAATACTATTGGCTATTATAAAATCTGTTGGAAATTTCTTCAAATCGTCGGCTAAGCGTACAAATTGCTTGAAGGAAAATATAAAAAAAAATTTCCCTGAAACCAAATGGAAAAACCTTACGGCAATGTGTGAAACTCGTTGGGTTGAAAATCACGATGGATTGATAAGATTTAAAGAAATTTTCAAAGCGATTGTTGATACATTGGAAGAATTAAATACTGATATGGACTCTGAAACTTCATCAAAAGCGACATGTTTTTTAAGATCAATTTTAGCCAGTGATTTTACCATAAGTTTATGTTGCTTGAGTGTGCTATTTTCATTCACATTACCACTTTGCAAGATATTGCAATCTCCTACGTGTGACTTAGTAGCCGCTTTACAGCATGTTGAATTAATTATAAACACATTTAAAGAAATGCGCACAAATGTCGATTCACAATATGCAGTGATTTTCAGAACTGCACAAGATTTGCTCAAAACTGAAGACGAGGAAATAAAAGTTCCACGAATCGCGTCACGACAGCGGCACAGAGCAAACGTCTATGCACGAAATCCTGAAACTTATTTTAGGATTACTATATGATTCCACTATTAAATGACTCTATTGATCAGCTACAGTCGAGATTCGAAAATCATAAATCTACACTCACATCTCTTTATATTTTGATTCCCTCAGTATGTAGTAAAAACGAATACAATTTCAAGGAAGACTCCTTTAAAGTTTATAAGAAATTTTGGAATGGGACTCTATAAAAGCCGAATTTCAACTCTGGCAAACAAAATGGCGACAACAGCCTGAGATAGATCGTCCGACTTGTGCAATTGAAGCCCTTGTGTTGTCGCCGTGTACAAGACGAAGAGAGAGTACTCGATGCATTTTATGAAAATCCCGATACTAGCGTGCGTCGTGTGACACACGAACTTGGTTTGTTGCGGTACGAGGTGCATCACACTTTACGTGTGAACGGATTGCATCCGTACCATTATCAACGTGTACAACAGCTTTTACCAAAAGATCTACAACAACGGATATACTTTTGCAAAGGTATTGTCGTCATCGATTTTTTATATTCGCTATAATTTAAGAATATAATAATATAATAACCGTCGGAAAAACATGTCAGGGTTCCTCGCGCAATGTCGGCGGGATTTGTCTTTCCCTGACAATATTTTATGAACCGACGAAGCAACATTCACACAGAACGGCGTGTTCAATTCCCGCAATTTTTTGTATTGGGCAGAGAAAAACCCGCACGTCGTCCGTGAAGGCGAATTTCAATATCGTTGGTCCATAAACGTATGGGCATGAATAATCGGGAATCAAGTGGTAAGTGTAAATAGAAAGAAAGCAATTTTTTCTGTTAAAGTGAAACATTTTCGTTTATAATTTCCAGATCGGTTCGCATTTTTTCCGCCCCGTTTAACTGGCGAAATTTATTTAAATTTTTTGGAGAACGAGTTGCCAGGCCTTCTCGAGGATGTGCCCCTTCGCGTGCGAGCGCAGCTGATTTTTCAGCATGACGGAGCTCCGGCTCATTTTCGCCGAGAGGTACGCGAGTTATTAAATGCGCGTTATCCAGATAGGTGGATAGGTCGCGGTGGCCCGATCACCTGGCGTGGCCAGCACGGTCGCCAGACATGAATGTATTAGATTTTTTTGTATGGGGATACATAAAAAGTCTAATAGAGCACCGACGTAATGATAGAGAAAATGAGGTACGTGAAACTATCGTTGCGGTCTTTAATACCATTACGCCGGATATGGCGCACCGTGCGACACGCGACATTGTTCAAAGGGCCAAACTCTGCATACGAGAAGGAGGACGGCATTTCGAACAATTTTTGCGTTGAATACTAAGAGTGGATTAGGCCTACGGGGGAAACCACTATAAAAAAACGCACCAAGCTATCTACCGCAAGGTGGTGTGGAAATAATAGTGCATCATTTTCTTGCCACCGAAAAGACGAGAGAACAATAATTTTCCGGCGCGCGCGGTGACATCACTCGCTGCTCGCTGCGTGACAATAGTTTTTCGGCGCGCTGTCCAAATATCACGCGTCGCTCGCCGCTCGTTGCGTGACTCCACCTCTCGCTCACTGTTAGATGATTCTTCCGTTGCTAACAGTAAGAAAAGTAAATGAGTGAACCATCTTACATGCCTATTGATTCCGCCCTACCGCTTTCCTACGCGCTCATTGGCTCAGATATTTTTATTAATAACGCAATAACTATTGCGAATTTAGTAAAATGGTTCAGGACTTTTCTTTTCGGTTTGATCCAATCTATCTCCACCTTTCGGCTGTATACTTACTTGTCGGACACCCTGTATATGTACATATATACAATATGTATATACATATACTTATATGTGTGTAACACATTATAGTTTATTTTTTAGAAAATTAGAGAGACAATTATACACAAAACTCTATAAGAGACTAATTCTATAAGATTAAGTCAAGGAGTAATATGTAACTATTTAAATAGAACTAACAGTAATAATAATAATAATAATTTTGTATATATATATATATATATATATATATATATATATTAATGTTATTTTATCCATATTTTTATACCACACCTTATATTGAGAAATTCATCGTTGTTATATTTCATTATTCCTATGGCAACAATAACATAAATAAATCAATAACATAAATAAATCATATAAATATTTGTGCATAATAATATAAACTCTCTGTGAAATACACAGTAAAAAGTATATTATAAGGAGTAATTTCTAAATAAGAAATATTTCCAATTACTGATCATAACTTAAGTCTTGACATAAGTATTCTTATTTAGCAAGTATTTAACAGTATAGTAACATCTCACCAAAACTTATATCCGACGACACAGTAAATATACAAGAGGTAAAAGATATATTCTTATTACATTATATTTACTTACTTATTTCGATTTTTATAACTATAATATATGTTTAAAAGGCGATTATCATATATGATATGTAGAATATTTACTTTATTAGCGAAGTGATATTTTTATACTTATATAATGACTATTAAATTACGTATATAAAATCTCTTGCAAAGTCTTGTGTATAATTGTTTGCTTAATTTTTTAAAATTAAACTGTGAAATATATATACCTATATATTTTTATATTTAAGAAAAACATTTCTAATTGTTAATTTTTAAACTAAAATACTTTTTATTAGATTGTTTATATACTATGATCATTATATAAAATTTCTTGCAGAATCTTGTATAATTGTCCTAATTAATTTAAAGAAAAATATTAATATTATTTTAGTTGAATTTATGTATCATATTTTATATTAATAAATTTGTCAGTTTTATGTTATAGTATTCTATCTATACTATATAGTATATCTATATAATATTATAGTATATCTATATAATACTCAAATAACCTATATAAATAGTAATTTTCTATCTGTTAAACGTAAAGTTAAAAGTGTATTAATAAAAAAGTGATTTTTAAATTAAAGTTTATATTTACGGTTACTGGTCATTGCCTATTAAATCCTGGCTGCATAAAAAAGAATTTTTATTTGACAAGCATTTGGCAATAGTGATACCTTGCCAAATTTATATTCTACGAAAAAGTAAATATACAAGAGGTAAAAGATATTTTTATTACATTATATTTATTTATTTATTTTAATTTTTTTGGTCATATATTTGAAAAGAAAATATCGAGCAACGACGTATGGAATGTCTTATTTCGTAAGCGAAGTAATATTTTTATAATTAAGAAAAACATTCGTAATTGTTAATTTTTAATTCAAAAATATTTTTTATTTAATTGTTTATATACAATGACCATTAGATTATATAAAATTTTTTTGCTGAATCTTGTATAATTGTCCTATTAATTTAAAAAAAAATATACTCTATGATGTATTATATGTATACATATACAGAGAGTGTCCCATTTTAAATGATCCACTTGAATATCTCTTAAGAACAGCAATTTAGGGGAAAATTATATTTCATACAAAAGTTGTAGGGTTCAGAGGGGGACACTTGATGGTGATCTTGAATTTTTACGGTCTTTCACCAAGGTCATATAGAGGCCAATTTTGTTTTTTTAAATGGAACCACCATAATTTTTTTATATAAATCGATTCTTCGTTACATTCTGCGTAAAAAGTTAAAAAGGTAAAAATAAGGGTATAATGGCCAAAAAATGAATAGTTTACGAAATATTTTATATCTTAGTTTGATATATTTTGTCATAGAATACAAAATATCTCGAAAAATATTCAGTTTTCGGTAATCTTATCCTAATACTTTTATGCACAGAATAATGAGACGAATCAATTAGTGTAAAGAAAACACACAGTTGCTTAAAAAAAAATGTAATTTGCAATATGCAGCTACATATTTTCTTTAAAAACAACTATGTGTTTTCTTTACACTAATTGATTTTTTTCCACGCGGAAGTTGCAAACCCATGTGAAATTGTAAGAACATAGACCTCATTTCGCACTGAAAGCAGGCGATAATGAGGGTGGACCTTGCTCCGCATGGAAAGTTGTAAACCCATGTTGAATTGTAAGAACATAGAAGTATAATAACGATAATATTAAACCGACAGCAAGTAAACTTTTTTTGTTAATAACTTTTTAATGAACAATGAGCGACGGCTAAAACCTTTTGAGTATTATTCAGGGTGATGACCTTCACAACATATGTCAAGGTCACAACCGCATCTCGTTGCTCCGTTAAACGCAATATTTACCATTGATTATAATTTCTTTGTTAATAACTTTTTAATAAGCAATGACCCCCAACTAAAACCTTCACAACATTACTGAAGGTGATGACCTTGACACATATTTCAAAATTATGAAAATCGGGGGTGGCTCCCTAATACTAAATATTTACCCAAAGTTGACTTCTGTGACCTTGGTGAATAATTGTATTTAAAATTCAAGGTCATCATCAAGTGTCCTCCTCTGAATCCTACAACTTTCGTATGAAGTATGTTCCCCTAAAATGCTGTCCCTAAGAGATATTTAAGTGGATTATTTAAAATGGGACACCCTATATATATATATATAAAACAATTAACAATTATAAAATTATATTATATAAGATCAGGTTAAAAAGTAAAATGTAATTATATATGTAGCTATGAAGATGAAAAAATAGTAGTGTATAATATTTTGCATGTACATCAATATTAATATTATTTTAGTAGTTGAATTTACGTGTCACATTTTATATTAAAAAGTTTGTCAGATTTATGTTATAATATTTCTATATAATACTAAAACAACCTATATAAATATTTGTACATATTATAGTAATATAAACTTTCTATCTGTTAAACATAAAGTTAAATGTGATTTTGTGTATTAAAAAAGTATTAAAAGTGTATTAAAAAAGTATTAAAAGTGTATTAAAAAAGTGATTTTTAAATTGGAGTTTATATTTACAGTTACTATCTAGTCACAGCCTATTAAATCCTGGCTGCACAAGAATTTTTATTTGAGAAGCATTTGGCAATAGTGATACTCTGCTAAAATATTCGACGAAAAAATAAATATACAAGAGGTAAAAGATATTTTTATTACATTATATTTATTTACTTATTTTTGTAATTTTAATGAAATATTTTTGAACAAAAAGTATATAAGTATTTTTCTTTTTAAATGTTAAGAATAAAAAATGTAGTACATTTGTTGTAAAACAAGTTTGATAGTTATCAATCGTTTAAATAAATAGAGTTACTTCTGCGAAGATATTTTCTTAAATTTCTAATTTAAGAGTGATTATATGAAGTTCAAATTTTTAATAGAAAATATTAATAATTAACTCTAGGAAACATCACATTCAGTACCAATTAAGTACACACTACTGTATGGGAGAAACCTATATAACTTTAATAAGTCATAACTTTGGATCAGATCAATATTTTTGGGCAAGATTTTTTTAAAATTAAAACTTTAAAGTTTCAAAAATGTGATTAAATAGACGGCATTGCCGAAAAATAACCTATTGCAAGTTATTATGTAAAAATTATTAAACAAAAAATGGGAAAAAATTAATTTTTATATAGATCTCTCAGACTCATGTATTCTAGGGTTAATATACAGAGTGATTTATTTTAATCGCCCCAGGCAAATATTTCGAACAATATAGAAGTAAAAATGTTTCAGACAAAAGTTGTTTGATTCGAAGGAGGACATAAGATGGTACCATTGGTTTGACCTTGGATGAACGTGCAGAGGTTATATAAAGGTCAACTTTGTTTTTTTTTTTCTAATATATAGGTACAAAATAGGCCTGTAACGAGCATATAATGATGTTTGACAATGAATTGAATTTATTAAAAATAAAAGATATACATGATTTGTTAGAACGGAACGTTTCGACACTACTTGTGTCTCTTCAGCCGTAAATAAATGAGTACATTGACGTTGATGATAAATATGATTGTAGAATTATTGATAACAGTGGATCGCCGGATAATTGTTGCGCAATTTTAAGTTGACATGATGTGTGTTGTGTTTCTTATAATCACTCACCCTGTGTGGATTTTGCTGGTGAAAATGTGTTATGTGTGTCGGAACGTTCATGTACATCGTTGAAGTAGCTTGTACAAACTATAAAATTATTGTGTGTATTGGTGTGGTGTACGATTGCACTTTAACAAATTAACTAGATTAGCTCACCTTTGTTTGTAAAATTGTCGAAAATTAAAATTAAAATATAAAAGTTATAGTCAATTAATAAAACAGTTTAATGTATATAAAGTTATACGAGTGATAAGTCATAATATAATTGTCAGTTAACTTGAAATTGATATACAATGTTGTTACGGGCGTTCGATAACAGATAAAGTGGTGTATTCGGTAACCGAGCTTTATATATCTTTCAGTAGGTGAGACCAAAATTAAGAAATAAATATTGTGAGTTATGTTTTTGTATGACAGAAGGATTTAAGTAACGGAAAATATGATCTATCTAAATATTCAGTATCTTCCATAGCATTGAGACCGTTTTTTTGTTTTTTTATATGAATTGTTTCAGCAATTAACCTCTTATAATAATTGGTTTCATGGTCTAATATTTTTACGTTGTCCCAATCCATGTTGTGTTTATGTTCCGTGATATGTTGGGAAACTACAGATTGATTTGATGTATGTAGTTTTATGTTAGTCTTATGTTCAAATATTCTTGTTTTTAATTGTCTCTTGGTCTGACCTACGTAGGATGCGGTACAATCTTTACAATTAATTTTATAAATGACGTTATTGCTGCATTCTGTTGGTGTAATGTCTTTATGTACTTTGATAAATTTGTTGAGGCGGTTAAAACATTTGAAACCAGCGGCAAATTCTGTTCCTCGAAATGAGTTACAAACATATTCCGATAGATTTTTAATATAAGGGACCGCTATGAATCTGCTGCTTTTTTCTTTTTCTTCTCTGTTTACCATCGTTCCAAGACCGAATTTTAATTTTGTGGCTATAAGTTATTTTATCCTGACATGGACATATTTGAAAATAAAATGAAGGGGATAACCATTATCCAGAAGTGTGTTAATTACTAGTGTTATGTTTTTGTTGTGAAATTGAGGGTGAGATAGAAGCAACGCTCTGTCTGTTAGATTGTAAATCGTGCCTATTTTATGACATGTCGGGTGGTTTGAGAAATATGAAAGGTATCTGCCTGAGTGTGTTTTTTTGTGATATTAGTCAATGATGATGTTTTCATTTTCGATTTTCATTTTAATGTCCAAAAAACTCAGACAACGGTCTGCTTCTATCTCACTCGTGAACTGGATTCTGTCATGATAAGAATTAAAGATGTCAATGATATTTTGAATGGAATTTTTAGGAGCTGCTAATAAAATATCATCCACGTATCTGTAATATATTGGGAGTTTTATACCTATTTTGAATAATGCTTTATTTTCAATGTCTTGTAATACTATATCTGCTATGGTGGGAGATAATGGAGAGCCCATGGGAGTTCCATTATCTCCCACCATAGCAGATATAGTATTACAAGACATTGAAAATAAAGCATTATTCAAAATAGGTATAAAACTCCCAATATATTACAGATACGTGGATGATATTTTATTAGCAGCTCCTAAAAATTCCATTCAAAATATCATTGACATCTTTAATTTTTATCATGACAGAATCCAGTTCACGAGTGAGATAGAAGTAGACCGTTGTCTGAGTTTTTTGGACATTAAAATGAAAATCGAAAATGAAAACATCATCATTGACTAATATCACAAAAAACACACTCAGGCAGATACCTTTCATATTTCTCAAACCACCCGACATGTCATAAAATAGGCACGATTTACAATCTAACAGACAGAGCGTTGCTTCTATCTCACCCTCAATTTCACAACAAAAACATAACACTAGTAATTAACACACTTCTGGATAATGGTAATCCCCTTCATTTTATTTTCAAATATATCCATGTCAGGATAAAAAAACTTATAGCCAAAAAATTAAAATTCGGTCTTGGAACGATGGTAAACAGAGAAGAAAAAGAAAAAAAGCAGCAGATTCATAGCGGTCCCTTATATTAAAAATCTATCGGAATATGTTTGTAACTCATTTCGAGGAACAGAATTTGCCGCTGGTTTCAAATGTTTTAACCGCCTCAACAAATTTATCAAAGTACACAAAGAC
>CAXASD010000058.1:0-68393 GCA_963971435.1 Lasius platythorax | reverse complement strand
ATATATATATATATATATATATATATATATATTTATATATATATATAAATAATTAATAATTTATATATATATATTTTTTATATATTTATATATATATTTATTATATGTATATATATATATATATATAATATCTATATTTATTATTTGTTTATAATAAATTTTCTGTCATATATTATTTTTTATGCGGCATGCGTTAGCGGCATGCGCGGTTAACCGCACTTTTGAGTTATAAATTATAACATTGATGTTATGTTACTGTTGGTTTGTCTTTACTGAAAAAATACTGTCGAAACTTTACTTAGACTCGAAAGTGTTAATAAAACGCGTCACGCACGTGTTTGATTGTACAATACAAAAAGTATACAAAAAGTGTGGCAGTTTTCTTCTGGTAATCAGGTAATTATATCATATTCATACACACATTATAAATAAATTATTTATAGTGCGTATGCTTTTAAATCATTGTGTATGCAAGATAATTTGTATAATATATGCATCTTTATTACGAACAACTTGGTTCATTAAAAAATAGAAAGAATTGTATGTAGGAAATATTTATAAAATATATTGTTTCTTTAGTTTTTTCAACCAACCAAGTTATATTTGTAAAAATGAATGTATTATACGAGTTATCTTGCATACGTACTGATTTAAGTGATGTATTTACAAATTTTTAAAAATTAAAAATATTTTTTTTAGACTGGAAAGTGTTAATAAAACGCGTCACGCACGTGTTTGATTGTACAAAAAGTATACAAAAAATGTGGCAGTTTTTTTTTGGTAATCAGATAATTATTTCATAAACACATTATAAATAAATCACTTATAGTGCGTATACTTTTAAATCATTGTGTATGCAAGATAACTCGTATAATATATGCATCTTTATTACAAATAACTTGGTTCATTAAAAAATATAAAGAATTGTATGTAGGAAATATTTATAAAATATATTGTTTCTTTAGTTTTTTCAATCAACCAAATTATATTTGTAAAAATGAATGTATTATATGAGTTATCTTGCATGCGTAATTTAAATAATTTTAATGACAGTAAACAATAAATAAATAATAAACATATATATTATATATATATGTATATAAATTACCTAAAAACTTATCTTTTAAAAAAAATGTAAAAAAAGGCGCCAAGTACACGCGCTAATTATGAAAAAATGTTATGTATCTACAAAATAGTGTTATTTTAATCTACAAAATTGTTATCTTTATCTGCACAAAATAGTGTTTTCTAAACCGTTAAAAACTGTTCTATAAATTATTTTAATTGTGTAAAATATATTCTACAAAAATAATGTGGTATCAAACAATAGCGCCAATTGAAAATAAGAACTTTTAAAAATATTTTAACAAAAAAAAGTTGTACAATATAGTTGTTTTAATTACATTCATTACATTGCAGTTATTGATGTAACTAAATTAAATATAGTTCTATAAATTTAGATCTAAATTTAATTTATTATTTGTTGGGTTAATATATATACTTTGAAATTTAGCAGCGCCAAGTTTTTGTAATTAAAATTTTTTAATTTTTTTTATTTGTATTAATTTTTAATTTTTGTAAAAATTTTTAATTTTTTGTATTAATTTCTAATTTTTCTATTAATTTTTAATTTAATTTAATATTATGTTTTAATTAACATTGTTAAAAGTTTATATTTTCAATTGGCGCAATTTTCTTTGATATCATTATTTTTATAGGTTAAAATAACACTATTTTGTAGACAAATATAATAGTTTTTCTTAACTGGCGCGTGTACTTGGCGCCTTTTTTTTTACTTTTTTTAAAAAAGTAAGTTTTTAGGGTAAGATTATATATGTCAAAATAAAGTCTAAAATATCTCGTAAACTATTCACTATTTGACCATCCTACCCTTATAACTTTTTATGCAGAATATTGCGAGGAATTGATTTATACAACAAAAATAGGGTGGTTCTATTTAAAAAATTCAAGAATGAAAATAAAGAATTCAAGTTCTGAATCATTCTTTTTCTGCGATATTTAACGAAAGAGGAATTATTAAAATAAATTTCATCCAATCAGCGCTGTTCTTTATAATTATCTCATGTTTTTCTATTTCTATTTTACACTTTTTTGCTTCCTCATAGAGGAAGCTTTGTTTTCGTGAAAAATTTTTTTTTTCATTTTTTTATGCCAATGTGTTCAGAATGTTCTAAAACGTCGAAAAATCACATTTTTAAAAAATGTCCGTATGTGTGTGTGTATGTGTGTATGTGCACCAAAAAGGACGTGGTCGCTCTAACTTCCGTAAATTTTGAGATATCGAGCTAAAATTTTTTACACGAATAGAGTATCATTAAGGGTTGATTGGTATTGAATTTGGCTAGAATCGGTGAAGGGGTTTATTTTTTATAAAATTTTGAATTTTCCAAAAAAGAGCGGGGTTGCTCTAACTTCCGCAAATTTTGAGATATCGATCTAAATTTTTTTACATGAATAGAGTATCATTAAAAGATGGTTGGTATTGAATTTGGCTAGAATCGGTAAAGGGGTTTATTTTTTAAAAATTTTGAATTTTTCCAAAAAAAAGCGTAATTGTTCTAACTTCCGCAAACTTTGAGATATAGGGTTAAATATTTTTACATGAATAGAGTATCAATAAAGGATGGTTGGTATTGAATTTGGCTAGGATCGGTGAAGGGGTTCATATTTATAAAATTTTGAATTTTTTGAAAAATGTCTGTGTACGCTCTAACTTCCTAAAATTTTAAGATTTAAGATATCGGGCTAAATATTTTAATATAAATAGAATATTATTAAAGGATGTTATTAAAGGAATTATTATTAAAGGAAGGAAATTTTTTGTGATGTTTATATAAAAATAAAAATTGTGCAAATTAGAAATTTGCACATTGCTTCCTCACCATTTTAATTCGCTCATAAAGCTTCCTCTATGAGGAAGCCAACAATCTATTATATACTAATAATTTTAATTTAATTTAAAAACTAGCTTCCTCTAAGGAGGAACTTTGTGAGCGAATTAAAATGGTGAGGAAGCAATGTGCAAATTTCTAATTTGCACAATTTTTTTTTATTTTTATTACTGCTACAATTAAGGCAATTGCATATTCACTGCAATCATATTGATTTCTAGCCAAAGTCCTTAATTTATTACGTCAAAGTCATATTGATTTCTAGCCAAAGTCCTTAACTTATTACGTCAAAGTCTTATTTACATGTTGTAATGGTTCTTTTATTTATGCAAAATGTGTTTGCTATTGGATAACCGTTGCTAGTTGCAAATTACATAGTTTTTTAGAGATGCAACATTAATAATCGATTATTTACTTGAAAAAATTGCACGTGTGCGTATTAATAATAAAAAAATTTTTAATTTCATATCAATTAAGTCAGAAAAAATTGCATATTACTCAAGTATAATTTGAAGGTGATTTAAGAAGATATTGCATTTAAATAGAAGCGTAAATAGTGCGTTTAAATCGCAAAAAAATTAATGAGAAAATATTATAAAGTAGTAGCTATTTGTGTGTGTGTGTGTGTGTGTGTGTGTGTGTGTGTGTGTGTGTGCGTGCGTGCGTGCGTGCGTGCGTGCGTGCGTGCGTGCGTGCGCGCGTGCGTGCGTGCGTGCGTGTGTGTGTGTGAGCGCGCGCGCGCAAATTATATATATTTTCTTATAAACAACTATTTGTTTTTCTTTACATCAATTGATTCCTCTCATTATTTTCTGCATAAAAGTATTGAGGTAAGGTCATCGAAAAATGAATATTTGACGTGATCTTTCATAGTTTATGTAAAATTATGCCAAATTAAAGTATAAAATATCTCGTAAACTAGTCACATTTTGGCCATTCTATCCTTATAACTTTTTATGCCGAACATTACAAGGAATCGATTTATATAAAAAAATAGGGTGGTTCCATTTAAAAAATTCAAGGTGACCTTATACTGACCTTGGTAACGCCGCCCAAGGACAATTATAGGTCATGTCATGATATTATGTCCCCCTCGAAATCCTACAACTTTTGTCTAAACATTTTTTGCCATATTGCTAATCTTACGAGATAACTGCGTGCGTCGATTAAAATGAATCACCCTGTATATATATTTATATATATAATACATTGCAATATAATTAAAGTAGTAGGGCGTATAGCTAAAATAGTTATTTTATAATTAACTAAGTGCACAATTATAATTTACCAATAACCATATATATTCTAAAAAATTTAATAAAAAAAAGATTATATAAGACAAATTAAAAATTCATACAAAAATTAAAAATTAAAAATTTTTACAAATTAAAAATTAAAAACTTATGCGAAAATTAAACATTTTTACAAAATCGATGGTACCCCATAAAAAAAATCCATAGGAGTTAAATCCGGTGATCTTGCTGGCCAATGCACCGGACCTCCACGGCCTATCCATCTGTTCCTATATCTCTCATTCAACACACGACAAGCACGTAGAGATATGTGAGGCGGCGCTCCGTCCTGTTGAAAATACATTCGTTGTTGTTGTTCCAGAAATACATTTTCTAACAATTCCGACATATCTGTTCGTAAAAAATTCGCGTAATCATTTCCGGTTAATCTTGCAGGCATTTCAAAGGGACCGATCTGAAATTGTCATGTGAGAAACAATTTGCGAAGAAACAATCCTGCACAGTTTATTAGGCGATCTGATTGGTGAAATCTCAACTTACTATCGAGGTATTCAATATTCCAGCCCATAAATTTATCCCGAACCGATATTGAAAATTTCTTATATGAAATCCGTGCGGATTCTCATTTGCCCATATATGCGCGTTGTGTGTTGAAGATGCCATCGCGCGTGAAGTATGATTCGTCAGTGAACATTATATCATTTACAAAACCTGGTCGATTTTCTTCTTCATTCAGTAGCCACGTGCAAAATCTCACTCTCGCCGCGTAATCTCTGGGCAATAAATGCTGCACCTTTGTGTAGTGATATGCGTGGTATCTATTTTCTTTAAGTACGCGTTGAACCGTACTTTTTGATATTTCAAACTCCCGGCTCAATTCGCGTATACTTATATCCGAATTGTCGTTCACAGTTTGTAAGATCGCCTCTTCGTTCTGCACTGTACAAGCGCGACGTTCGACGACAGCGTTGAGTTGTCTGTTGGGTACCAAGATTCCTGTCTCTCTCACGCGATACAGCAATCGCATGATTACATTGTGACTGATCCTTCTGCGCTCCGGATAGCGAATGTTGTACTCGCGCGCGGCACGGCGGGCATTTTGTTCACATTCGCCGTAAATAACGAGCATATCAAAATACTCAATCGGCGTATAATCCATTTTATAAACAACGTTACACATAGCAGACCGAACTTCGTACCGATCTTCATATTGATATTGATTTTCAGTAATATTGATTTTTAGTAATCACATGTGAGAATGTCCGTGGCTTGCTTCAAGCGAGTGCTTTGACAGTTCAACGCGTATTGTATTTCCCGTACAATTTCGAAGTTACAATCGTCCCGATATTCGTCGGTCGTGCGAACGCGATTAGTACGCGATGGGATAAAGTGGATTTTGTCATATGTGTCGTGTGCCGTGTGTTACGCGTTGTGCGTGGGGCCCCATCGGCGGGATGTCCCTGAGCGTGCGAAATTGTAGCGATCTGATTGGTGAGCTTTGAACCTTTCCCATTCAAAAACTACATCACCCTGGACATTTTGGCATTAAGATTTTTGTCTCAAAATCATCTCAGGAGTCTGCCATTAACAGGTGGTACGGTAGGTCTGGGACACCCTGTATATATATATATATATATATATATATATATATATATATATATACACATATATGTATATATAATTAAATTTTAGATATTGTTATTTTTTTCATTCTTTTTATTTTACTTTTATATTTGATATCTAGTACGATACTTTATCTCATCTATTTACATATTGCTAGATCAAAGACAGATTTAAAAAATGTAATATTTCTTGTAATGTGCTCTACTGATATTATATTTTTGTGTTGAATTTAATGTTTATTTATTATGAATTATTTTCAAACTAATCTTTGGCATTTAAATTTGTTACACATTGTATACGCAAAAGTGACAACATCGCGATCGCTCATCGCGCATAACCACATGACAGTGATTCGCATCCTGAACTTGACTGCGCGTTCATAAACTCACTAAGAAAAAAAGTGTCGCAACCTCATTGACCACGACTGTACGTACTCTCAACCCTTACGCACACACACGCATACAACATATTGTAAAAATTTTCGAAAGAATGATGAGCGTATAGGGACTAGGATTTATTACGGTTAACACCGGTTACTAAAAAAGGAAGGAGCTCCGAAATAGAGATATTAAAGCCGTGACTAGAATTTAAAAGAAGCTAGTTTATTCTAACACTTGGTTTCACAGATACACATATCAAAAGAAAATTACTAAGTTCAAATTCGCTCGATTTAATCTCGAAGACTCTCGCGCTGTGTCTACTCTTTAACGCTTCTCGAAGGAGAGTGTTCACTCTCTCCCGCGCTCCAGCACGCTCGCACGATAGGCGCTGACTTGCGTTCGCGCATGTCAATTGGCCGCCCGGTTAGTACCGGTGGCAGCATGGTACAGAGGCCTTGCCTCTGCGCATCGGATATCGCGCACGAAGATACGCGCTGCTTTCAGTTCGGCCAGCCTGCACAAACTTCGCCTCGAAGTTTTATTGCGTACAATATTATTAACAATGGCAGTGAAAGTGACGGTTACATCATTGTTGCGTCGCTGCGAGTTGTATATTTCAGGTACGTATCAGAACATATGCTTTCACGTCGCTAGAGCCTTAATCTATGCGTTTTTTATACTGTAGTTAAGCATTTTTTTTTAACAATTAACAATCATAGAATAAATCTAATATTATTTTCTTATCTTAGGTTACTTATGCTATTTTCTTAAACTAATCTTGTGTATTTACAGGTGGGACTATTCTGATCCATGGCTTGATACGGCTGTGGATAGTATCGTATCCATCGGTTTCTGTTTAATATTAAAACCAGGTATGTCTTTTATAACGTATCTATTACATCCCAAAGATTTTGCAACAAGATAGGGCCCCTTGTAATGAGGCTTGAGCTTAGAACTAACGCCTATTTTATTTCTATCATCTCTAACTATGACATATTCCCCCTCCTTATATACAGTTGGTTTAACGCTATGCGTATCTCTATAAATTTTATTATAATTCCTAATTATGTCAGTTGCTTGTATCGCAGAGTCACGACTAGATTTTCTTTCTGTTTCCAGATCACAGTCTATTCCTATGAGTGACTTAGTGAGCTCCGCGATTACATGGTCAGCGTGATTGCGATGGTCATAGCCCAACATGAGCTTGGATGGGGTGGCTTTAGTCACCGCATAATAAGTGTTATTAATGATATATTGCATGACGCCTAACTTCTGTTTCCATTCTGCTTGACTATCGATAAGTTTGGTTAATGAAGTTTTTAGAAATCTATTGATTCTTTCTACCATGCCATTGGCCCATGGCGCAGCGACAGCTACCTTTCTATGCTTGATACTATTTCTTTCCAAATAATCTGCAAATTCTTTGGAAGTAAAGGCAGATCCTCTGTCTGAAACTAATTCCGTTGATCTCCCAAATGTCATAAATATACTTTCTAAATGCTTCATTACCTCCTTAGCTCCTGTCGATTTAGTAGGAAATAACCAAGTAAACCTCGTAAAGGCATCTACTGTCACTAAAATATATTTAAAATTTTCTACAGATTCCTGAAGGGGACCAAAGTGGTCCGTATGCAGAATTTCAAGAGGAGCCTTTGGCAATGGAAACAGATGGGTTTCGCCTTCCCTGCTATTTGAAGAACTATTAGCGGTGAGACAAGTTAAACAATTCTCAATATAGTCATGAGTTCGTTTTCTAATTAGAGGGAACCAGTAATTTTGTTTTATACCAGACAGAATTTTATCTAAACCATTGTGCGCCATGTCGTCATGGTGTGCCCTCAAAATATTTATAACCATTGACTCCGGGACGACAAATTTTAACTCGTTATCTATCTTTCTATAGACTAATCCGTCAATTAATACGAACTTGTCGTTATCACCGATTTCTAATTCGCTGCTTATTTTCAGTATCGCTGTTTGCGGACAGCTGGAGGAATTCGAATCGTCTCTCAAGCGGAAGTTCGTCTACAAGTGCTACGCTGCGACTAAGGGCGTCTGCGTGCGCCATGCGAGTTCCTGGCCGGTGGGTGATATCAAAAGAATAGTTTTGTAATGCCAATGTCCATCTAGCTATTCGCGGGTTTAAGTTAGCTTTTTTAACGGCGTGTACCAGAGCATTGCAGTCGGTTACAATTGTGAATTTCAATCCGTATAGATATAAATGATATCTCTCTATTGCCCTCACTATCGCTAACATATCTAATTCAAAACTATGATATCTAGTTTCAGCTGCGTTAGTCGCCTGGCTGAAGTATGCTACGGGAGCCCACGACGCATCACGCTGCTTTTGCAGAAGGACCGCTCCGATTCCCGAGCTGCAAGCGTCGGTATGCAGCTGTGTTTCGAGCGACGGATCGTACAACCGTAGGACTAGAGGTAAGCTCGTTTTTTATTTGGTTGACTGCTTCAATGCACGTTTCATCAAATTCAAAGTTCACTTCTTTTTTCAATAAATTGTGCAACGGTTTGCTTTTAAGTGCATACCCTTTAATAAATTTTCTAAAATAATTAGCGAGGCCAGGAAACCGTTGTAGCTGGAGTTTATCTTTCGGTTGTTTATAATTACGTACCGCTTCCGTATGCCGCGGACTTAAAGTTATTCCGTTTGCCGAAATTATATATCCTAAAAATTCAATCCTTTTCCTTAAGAATTTACATTTTTTATAATTTAATTCGAACCCGAATTTCTTTAAGATTGTCATTACCTCTTCTAAAATTTCAAAGTTTTCCTCGATTGTTACAGACGGAATCAAAATGTCGTCGATATAAACGAGGACTTTATCCTGTCTAATCAAGGGATTCAGAATCTGGATAAGCCTTTTCTGGAATTCAGCCGGGGACTCACAATAGCCAAAAGGTAAGCGTACAAACTCAAATTGTCCATCCGGAGTCGCGAAAGAAAAGTACTTCGTCGAGTTTTCATGTACCTTAATCTGATAGAAGCTGTCTCGGAGATCTAACAGAGTAAAAACTTTTTTACCGCTTAACCGCGATAGACATTCCTCGATTACCGGAAACGGATATTTTTGTTTGAACACGCGGCTATTTAACGGCCGTAAGTCCACGCAAAGCCTCGACTGACCATTTTTCTTTTTCACCAGGACGACCCTTGCGCAGTATGGAGAGACGCTCGACTGTATGATTCCTCGCCTCAGCAGATCGTCCGTTATTTCTCGGATCTGTTTTCTTTCTTCCATTGCGAATCGCCTCGGGGCATATGCGAACACAGAAGGATCTCGCATATTTACTTGTACCGTATAACCATCGTCAACAGGTAAGATCTTTAAAGCATGTATATTTAAGATCAATTCTTCTAACCGTTTTTCCACTTGAAAGTCAAAGTCTATTTTATTGTCTTTTATTGTTTGTTGTAGGTCATTTAAATGCCCCTCGTCGACACACAAAGGAAGAAGGGAAAACAAATTGATCGTTTCTTCAACGACCTTGGCCGAAGGATTATAGACTAAAGTAAGTTTGTGTTTTCTTAAAAACTCGCGACCTAAGATAATGTCTCCTTGAAACAAACCGCTGTTCAAAACATGTAAATTTGTTTGTAATTCTTTGTCGTTCAAGATTTCGAATTTTAACGTTAACGAAATTATACCTAAAATATCTAATTTTTGATCCGACAAATTTCTTAAATTGGTTTCAACGCACGCTAAATAATCATTATCTGACTTAACTAATTTGTCGTAAACGGTCGCTTTTACAAAAGACACCGGGCTACCAGTGTCAATCAACGCTAATAATTTTGTTTTATTAACCGGCAGGCTTACACTAATTAAGGGGTTGTCGACCACCAGCTGGAAAGGACTTTCGTGGACGACCGCCACCTCGCTCGTCTCCGTCGGGTCGGACGTCACGCTCGCCGCTGCCAAAGTTGGGGAGCTCGAGGGTTTCGCCGCCGCCTTGGACTCCTTCTTTTTCAAGGTAGGGCAGTCGTAGCGCCTATGGCCCTTCTCTTTACAGTAAAAACAATTCAATTCGGACTTACAATCTTTGTGGTGATGTCCTCGTTTACCACAATTTTTACAGGTGCTGTCCCTTGACTTGGCCTGTTGCTGGTTCTGCGGCGACCTTTTCTCCCCTTCCGCCGTGCCTTGGGTGATGGTGCGCATCCTGTCCAAAAAGGCGTCCAGAGAGTCCGTCGTCAAGGACAAGGCCGTCGCCCTCAGGGAGAGTTGCTGGATGCCGCTCACTAGGAGCTGTATCTTGTCGTTCTCCGGGAGGTCCAGCCTGTGCATCAGCGCCAGCTTTTCAATGGCGTAATCGTCGAAGGTCTCCTTGGCAGGTAACCACTTCCGTATCTCGATCTTTTGCATTGATCAAAGATCTTAATTAATTCTGATCGTAGTCCGATCCAGGACTCGACCACTGCGTCTCCCTGGACGTCGAACCACCTGCGTGCCGTCAGCCTGCTTGACGCCGCCAGCAACGTCGCGGCGTCGGTCGCTCCATGGACCTGTGCGACTTTGTCCACTCTTCTCACCCAGGAGTGGACGTTATCTTCTTCCACGCCGACAAATTCCGCTATCTGATGGGCCAGCGCTTGCACCGCCGATCCCGATGCCCACGATTCTGTGGATCGCCGGCCTCCTTCGTCGGCCGGGGACACTCAAGGTGGCGTAGTCTCGGCGGTTGCTCTCGCTACGCTCGCCTGTTGTTGCCATTCAGGACCTTCGGCCCTTTGTTCGGCCAGTAGCTGGAGTATCTGACTCAGTTGTTGTTGCTGCTGCTGTATTGCCGTCAGCATTTGTCGCAATACGTCCGCTGCCTCCTGCGACTCCCTGCGTGCTGGCAAGGTCTTCGCCAGCTTCTTCGTGGTGCCCGTCGGCTGCTGTGACCCTGACGCGCCCCGCAGCAATTCTTCGACTGGGCCGTGGTGCTCCAAGTGACTCATTATTGCGTCGATCAGGGTATTCCAATTTCCCTTGGTCGCCTCTTCTTGGAGTTGTTCCTGCGTGAGCTTCTCTAAGTATGCTCGGTCTATGTGCTCTTGAGCTCGTGTACGTACCATACACCCAATAAATGGAGTAGCTCAAAACGCTGTCTCTCTTTTGTCTTCCGGTCCTTTGCTCGACCGGAGCAATCCGGTGTAGACCCGTATGTTATCCCACTTCTGAGGTGTAAAATTTTCGAAAGAATGATGAGCGTATAGGGACTAGGATTTATTACGGTTAACACCGGTTACTAAAAAAGGAAGGAGCTCCGAAATAGAGATATTAAAGCCGTGACTAGAATTTAAAAGAAGCTAGTTTATTCTAACACTTGGTTTCACAGATACACATATCGAAAGAAAATTACTAAGTTCAAATTCGCTCGATTTAATCTCGAAGACTCTCGCGCTGTGTCTACTCTTTAACGCTTCTCGAAGGAGAGTGTTCACTCTCTCCCGCGCTCCAGCACGCTCGCACGGTAGGCGCTGACTTGCGTTCGCGCATGTCAATTGGCCGCCCGGTTAGTACCGGTGGCAGCATGGTACAGAGGCCTTGCCTCTGCGCATCGGATATCGCGCATGAACATGCGCGCTGCTTTCAATATACGCATATGCACATACACACACACGCACGCATGCACGCACCACATATCTTACATTATTATTATATTTTATACAGTACATTATTTATTTATACAGACTAGAGAGAATGTTTGGTTATAAAAGATTGAAAAATTTATGTAGTTTATAAAATTTTTAATTCTATAAAGTTAACTTTGGTTTAGAGTACTAAATTTATATGATTATTAAATTTATTATATAATCATATATTATAATTACATCTTAATAAAAATGGTTATATAATCATTAAAAATTACATTTTAATATAAATGGTATTGCCACGGCCGCGACCACGGCCGCGACCACGTCCGCGACTTTTACCGGCTCGTATCCAACGAACAGTTCTATGTTTTACTGTAACAAAAAACAAAAATTATTTAACAAATTTTATTATATTATCTATTTATTATATTTATTATATTATCTATTATATTTATTATATTCATTATATTTATGGATCATTAAAAATATAATCGACCAAAACTAGCCAGAATGCTTGTTTATTTATTAAAAATACGACGTTTCGATCATATGGTTGTGGTCCTTTTCAAGTATACACTGGAATAATGCAATTGATAATTAGATTTTTTGACGGTTTTGTAACGTTGCTCTTTCGCGAGTTCTGCGCGGATTCGCTCGGTCGGGATCAGGGCTCGTGAAAGGGTTTAGCAAGACAGCAGACGTGAAAATTAAAAGAGAAGATTTATTTAAAATAAATGGTAGAGTGCATGTACATGTATGAGTCGTGAATATTTACAAATGCTTGAATCGATGTGCGTGAGGTGCGTGTGTATAAAGTTTCGGTGTGTGTATAAATGTGTAGGCGGTGTGTGTAGATATATTCGGTGCATGCGTGTGTATGCAGGTGTGTACGGCGCGTTGTATAAAGTTTCGGTGTGTGTGTGTATAAACGTGCAGACGAGGCGTATACAGGGTGTCCGGTAATTCGCGCCCCACCCGCCATGTGCAGGTAGAGCAGGTCAAACCGAGTAAAAAAAGTCCTCTACCATTTTGCAAAATTCTCAATAATAAGAGAGAAATTAATTAATAAAGTTCGGCCAGTACAAGCGCGCGGAGAGAAGGGACGGCCCACTTTTTTCAATCATTTATACTTAGGCGTGTTCATTTGCAAAGCGCGTCTGTCAACGCTTTGTCTCGCGGTCGCGCGCGTAGCAACGATATAACATTACGCTGTCGTTTATCGCCGCGCGCTTAGTGACCACGTCACAGTGGGCCGTCCCTTCTCTCCGCGCGCTTGTACTGGCCGAACTTTATTAATTAATTTCTCTCTTATTATTGAAAATTTTGCAAAATGGTAGATGACTTTTTTACTCGGTTTGACCTGCTCTACCTGCACATAGCGGGTGGGGCGCGAATTACCGGACACCCTGTATAATGATTCGGTGTATGCGTGTATCAATGTATATATAGTGCGTGTATATGGATTCGGTATATCTGTGTATATAGATGTATAATCGGTGTGTGTATGAAGGTTTAAAGTTTCGGCGTGTTTATCGTCAGCTGTTCGGACGCGCGGGTGCGGGAGTGCGCGGGGCGCGAGAGTGCGTGAGAGCGCGAGGCGCGAACGTATTTCGTCGCGGACGCGGTTTGATTTTTGGTCGCATATTTTATCCGTGTTTTAGCGGTAGAATGCACTAGGATGCAACGCTTGACGAGATCGCTCGTCGGCGGCAGAGATCTCTCCACCCGCTGAGTTTTTAAGATCGTTGCAGGTGTTTGTCGGATCTTTATCGAAAGCGTCGAGATCTCTCGACAGAGACTGAGTTTTCTCTGTACTTTCTAAGGTTTAAGGTTGTCAGGAAAACTCTTGCAAGATGTGCCGCGATCACACGGCGGAGACTGAGTTCGCTCAACCTCTTTTTCTCTTGTCGAGAGCGTGTTCGGGATCGGATGCCAGGTACTGTACAAGTACTTAGCGAGATCTGGAACGGAGTGTCTTTCTCGGTGCCGGATCGCCCTTTTTATACCGCAAAATTACCCGTTCGGGTAATTTCGGCGATATTCGTTGGGCCCGATTGTTCCGCCTAATACGAGTAATTATCGCCGAATTATTTCGGCGGCGTTCGGGTGGTGCGGCAGGGACCGTTGCTCGGCGGTTTCCGTCAGGTTTCGGAGCGGTTCGGAAGCGCCGAGACAACGGCCCTGGCTTTAGGCGACGGCGGCCGTATAACGGCTCGATTCGGTCGCGATATCTAATTAATTAAAAAGGGCGTATAGCGCCGCTGCATTTGCCCGGCTGGTGTTCGCCGGGCGGCAGCCTTCCGGCGGATCGACGGCCGGGTACAACGATCGCTCAGGGGGAATCGTTACAGTTTGAATAAAACAGTAATATACATGAATTGACTGTGAACAATTTGAGTACATACGGTTCAGATAAAAGAGTATAACGATGTAAATCTTAATTTTGTAAACTTCACATATCACAATTACAAGATCATTAACGACTTGCCACATTAGAAAAAGAGAGATAAAATGTTGTGTCAGTGCGAGACTTCGTCAAAAACTGAATATGTTAAAAAAATAATTATTTTTTATTATGTGTACATATTCGTACACACACACACACACACACACACACACACACACACACACACACACACACAGGGAGAGAGTACGAATTTACGCACGTATCGGAATATATTTGCATTTTCTATATACTCCGATATCTGGTGTGACGTTGCCGTCCCGCGAGCGCGTCCACCGAGTTCCTCCCTAAGCGCGAAGCGCGGACCGAAGGGTCGCGTCAGGCGCAACCTAGCGAGAACCGTATCGCAGCCTCCAGAGAGGCGTCTGTTACCGTTGATTTCTTTCGAGCGTTATAGAATTTTATTTTATTTTTTTTGGTACGAGCGAATGATTACGGAGGCAATCGAGGCAGAGGAGAGACTGAAGGCCCGGCTAACGGAGAGATTGTACGGAGATCGCGGGAGAAAAGCGAGCGCGAAGGAGAGCGGAGAACACAAAACGTGAACCGGAAGCAAGACCCGTGGCATCCGGCCGGAGAGAAATCAGCTGGGGAGCCTTTGCGCCGGCCCTGTATAACGGGCCTTAGCCAAATAATAATCGGAATATCGCGTGTACCCGCGGCCCCGACACGGCCTTGAGCGTGTCGCTTACCGACGTTGTCGCGTGCCGCCGCGTGATTGGCCGCGATAACACGCACCCCGCGTGCGCAGCCTTGGGGAAGGCCCAGAGCCATCGATCCTGGATCGCAAGAATCCGGGAATCAGCCTGTCGCGACCCGTGCTGACGAGAGGAAGTCGGACCACCGCTGCTGTTTTCGTTCTGATTGCCGATTGCCGTTTCGAGAAGGACGAGCCGTTGCCGTCCTACCGAACCTGAGTGAGCCAAGGTGCCGGTGAGGTTGTCCTCCGTATTTCACGCCACGTGCGATCGCGCCCGGGATCGCTACACTCTGTCGACGTCGCCGCAATTTCTTTTTGTGTAATTTAGTGCGTGGGCTATGCCCGATAATTAATAGATATTTTTTGGCGACGCGACGGCGCCGACAAGTGGCCTCGATCCCCGGAGCCCTCAAAGCACAGGCCTTGTGTATGATAGTTAATTTTTTTTGACCGCGCTATTGTATTAAAGTCTTGTCGTCTCTCTGGAGATTCGCGTCGCGGATCTGTCGTCGCGGGTAGCTTATGCGTCGTTACTGAGTGTCGAATGTGTGTCGTACGAGTGAGAGAGAGTGATCGAGTGTCGCGTGAGGTAGGCAAATACTTGCGTTAGCGAGTAGAATGCGAGTGTGAATGTGAAAATTGTGCCGCGCTTCCTAGCCGCCTTTGTCGGCGGATCGAATTCGAAATTGTTCGCGTCTGTATGGAAAATTTCTAAGCGGTCGGCGAGGCCGAACGACTGTAGATCGTCGTTGTAATTTGCCGTCGGGAAATGTCCGACGTATAATACTTCGTCGTTGTAAGAATTTCAAATGCCGGAACGAACACCCAGTCTCGTAAGCAAATCGCTACCGCCGAACGAGGCGAGCGTTCATTATTACGGGTGGTTATTTTGATGTCTTGCGAATCTTGTTCTTATCAATTACTATGTTAACCTTGACTTCACTTATCTTTAGTCGGGTTTAACATCTTTCAATATTATTCATTCTGTTCGCCGATTTTCTGATCCGAGATTGTCGTATCTTTAATATTCCATAGTTCTTTATTATTACTTTTCGGTGCCGCGTTCCTCACCATTATTTATCTGTCCATTATCACTCTGAAACTGTTTATTATTAATTATCCCTGATTCTTTTCTTGTATTATTATCGCCTTTAATTGAATCTTCTTATTTTCATCTTTTATTATACACATCTTTCTTTGAATTATTACGTTACTCGATTGTAATAAACCCGCTTCATTTATATCATTTATTAGCTTTTTTGTACGTTCGTTACCGTCTGTACTGTTCGTCCGTTTTTAGTGCCTACTGTATCTGTCGCCTCTTGCCTAATTTTGCGTTCCGTCAACCAACACCCTGCCCCTCTGCCGTTAGGCGAGCTAGCCCGCCCGTGACGAACACCGGTAATTAACGTTCGCGTAATTTAGTGTGATATCACGAATTGACGCGTTAGAGACCGCGTCTGGCGCCCAATCTTCGGTTTTCGCGTGGGATACTCGGTTTTCGACACGACACGCGCGGTACTCCTATCAACCCGTTCCTTTTCGGCGCGTTATCATTTCCCTTGATCCCTTCGCCCTTTTTGTTGGCGATTTTCCCGCACGTCTCTCGCGTTCAACGAGTGAACTCCCCGTCGTTGGCGCAAAAGAGAAGATCCGCGCGACGGCGAGAGCGGGACAGCATTTAAGCCCGTTCACAACGGAAATATAAAGTCGTTGCACTGCATAGATTCGTGGTAAGTCATTCTTGTGCAGTGTGTACATATACATACATACATATATACATACATACATATATACGTATATACATATATACATACAACACACACGCACACGCACAGAAAGAGAGAGTGAGGGGATGGAGGAAGTGTGTGTGTGTGTGTGTTTGTGTGTGTGTGTTTGTGTGTGTGTGTGTGTGTGTGTGTGTGTGTGTGTGTGTGTGTGAGAGAGAGAGAGAGAGAGCGAGAGCGAGAGATAATTAATTTTTATTTCTTTAGGATCGCTATAATGGCGAGTTCGGTTTAGCGGCCGAAAACGACTTGTTAAAAGTCGAGTTAGCGGAACTTCAACGGCAATTGGCGGCTGCTGTTGCCGTTAACAAAGACCTGGTAGAAAAAGAGTCACAGCCGCAATCAGAAGTACAGCCAGAGCGACGATGAGATGAGCCATAGCCAGAGCCACAGCTTCAGCCACAGCCTGAGCCACAGCCAGAGCAACATCAAAAGCACGCAAAAGATACTCTACAATATAAGTATAAAAATAAATAAAGAATATAATAATAGATAATATAATAAATAGTATAAATATAATAAATATAAATATATAATGAATATAAATATAATGAATATAATAAATATAATAGATAATATAATAAATATAATAAATAGATAATATAATAAAATTTGTTAAATAATTTTTGTTTTTTGTTACAGTAAAACATAGAACAGTAGGTATAATAAGAGAGTTCTAACCCTGGTCCTCCGAGGGGGGATGAAGCGCGGGGGTGATATCGTTGGTGCGGGGGCGCTTATCGCGGTTTCGACGAGCGGGACATGTTCCAAAACAGAAGATATCAGTTTGAATTTAAAAACAGATAGTAGGTACAAAGCGGTGCTAAATAAGATTATTTTCCCACCCGATTAATCTAGCAGCGGGCTACGCGAGAGAGAACGTGAGAGAGAGATAACGCGGTGAATGTAGGCCGAGGATGACGCGAGAGAGAATGAGAGGAATTATTTTCTATAATGAAATAAGCATTTTAATATAATTTATACGAAACATGTCCCGCTCGTCGAAACCGCGATAAACGCCCCCCGGCCGCGTGACGTCATTCCCCGCACCTACGAAATAACCCCCGCCCCTCACCCCCCCTCGGAGGAGCTGAGTTAGAACTCTTTATCGCGGTATTAAATAAAGAAGAGTACTCACCTTAACGCTCTAAGGAGCGACGCATCATTATTAACCCTATAACATTGTCAATCGTCGCGCACACCCCGGCACGGCAGAAATATCGCGCAACCACGAACATATTCCAGTTCATGTCCGGGGAAAATTGTTGAAAAAAAGTTAGGGAGTAAAACCACCCCCTCCCCAACACCCAGTCAGGCGGTTCCACTAAACGGGGGAATCCCGGAGGCACCTCATCCCACGAGAATAGACCCCCGTTGGGTGCCTCCTCCTCCTCCACCTCCCAATCCCGCGGAGAGACGAAATAATTGGCACGCACTGGTTTTTTCACACACACCATGACCGAAGCCGAAAAGACCGAGCATTCTGACAGTCGAGAACAGACTGAAGAATAAGATGCAGCACCTATAATATATTATTACAGGGCAATGTATGACATTAGAAAGAATGCGAACGCTTACTTGATGAAGATATCAGTTTGAATTTATAAACAGATAGTAGTGTCCCGCTCGTCGAAACCGCGATAAGCGCCCCCCCCCGCCCGCGTGACGTCATTCCCCCGCACCTACGATATCACCCCCGCCCTTCACCCCCCCTCGGAAGACCAGGGTTAGAACTCTCTTGTTATACCTACTTAGAACTGCTCGTTGGACACGAGCCGGTAGAAGTCGCGGACGTGGTCGCGGCCGTGGCAACACCATTTATATTAAAATGTAATTTTTAATGATTATATAACCATTTTTATTAAGATGTAATATATAATATATGATTATATAATAAATTTAATAATTATATATAAATTTAGTACTCTAAACCAAAGCTAGCTTTATAGAATTAAAAATTTTATAAACTACATAAATTTTTCAATCTTTTATAACCAAACATTCTCTCTAGTTTGTATAAATAAATAATGTACTGTATAAAATATAATAATAATGTAACATATGTGGTGGGTGCATGCGTGCGTGTGTGTGTATGTGCATATGCGTATATGTTGTATGCGTGTGTGTGCGCGTAAGAGTTGAGAGTACGTACATGCGTCGTGTATGCGCGTGTGTGTATGTGCATATGCGTATATGTTGTATGTGTGTGTGTGCGTAAGGGTTAAGAGTACGTACATGTGTCGTGTGTGTGTGTGTGTGTGCGTGTGCGTGTGCGTGTGCGTGTGCGTGTGCGTGTGTGCGTGTGTGTGTGTGTGTGTGTGTGTGTGTGTGTGTGTGTGATAAATAGGGTTAAGGGTACGTACATGCGTGCGTGTGCGTGCATGCGTGCGGGTGTGTATGTGTGAGTGTGTGAATGCATGCGTGCATGAAACTTGTGACGTGACGTTTTGTGCGTCCGTCAGGACCCTCAAGGCCACGCCACGGCCCTGCATAATTCGGGAGCGCCACACGTGGCCTTGTCGCATATTAATGTGCCGGCGTGTCTCCTGCGGGCCTTCCGTTCGTCACTGTTCGGCGGACTAGCGTATCGAGCGGAGGCCCTTTATCGCTGCGTAATCAGAAGGAAGTTCCGAGGGTTACTACCGGTGAGACCGACGTCGACTAATTGTGAAGCCGCCAAATTACGAGTAAGGTTCGGATGAGTCGCGCCCTTGAGTCATCGCTATCGTAAGTAGGGTTTTCGTATCGTTATTTTACACGATTTTGGTTATTTCGAATTATTGCGTAGTAGATCGGCGAAACGACTCATCCGAGCCGACGAATCCGCGTGAGTACTCTCTCTCCCGAGATTATTTGCCGCCGACAGTCAATATTTTGCGTCTTGTTAACTATTAATTTGTTCCTTTTCGCTATCTTGTGTGATTTCTGTATTAATGAGCTCGTACACGTAACCGTCTTGTCTATTACGCGTCTATAATATCGTATGTCCGTTTCGTATTGTGCGTTAGCGGAATTATGCGTGTCGCAGAAAAGTTCGTATCCTATTTCGTCGCTTCCGAGTTAGTGAGTGAATTCGGGACATTGTTATTTTCCGCGTTATTAGATTGAATAGTCCGTCGCTACCTTCAAAACAGCTCATTTAGCGTATAAATCCGATCGATGATACGAGTCGTACCGCGATATTGATCGAATCTATTGACAAATATTATTGTCGCGGCGGATACGGCTGCTCCAAGCGCCTATTATATCTTGATCGACTTGTGAATATTCGGCAATTTCACGCGGGCGAGCGCAAGCTAATTGTCGGCTTACGACGGAATTTTCTTCACTGCCGAGGCCCGGATAAGCCTCGAGTCGCGGTAAAACTCTTCGCCGAAGAATTGACTTTCGGGTCGCGCGTGAAATCCGATACTCTTGCGCTCGATCGCGAGAAGCCTCTCGGCCGACAACCATCGGGCCAGACTATTGCGAATCATATATCTGATTATTATTCTCCTAATATTATTCTCTTCATTAATATTCTTCAATTATACCTTTCTCTTTGTCATTATCTTTTCAATTATAATATTATCTCTGTCATGTTTTGTTCAATTATAATACTCTTTTCTTAAACACGATTTACTACATTATATTCTTCTCTATCAATTTATATGTGCAATTTATTCGTGCCTATCTCGATTCTCTCCCGCCCCGTCCGCAAGGACCCACCCCCTCTACCAATTCCGTTGACTGAATAGCCGCGTCTTTTCCGTCGCGATTTTCAACCGATGCAAAATTTGTAATTTTCGTAAAGTTCGTTTCGACGGCACGGATTTTCGCGCCTGGCGCCCAACTTATTGTATAATTGTTTCACTTCATTTGTCGATCGGTTTCCGTACATCGCGCCAAAGGTGTGCCGGTAGTCATTAACAACGACTCTTTAACTAATCATATTTATAATTATTTATCTAAGAAAATAATCACGGTCACAAACTATAGATAATAAAATATACATACGGATACAGATGTGTGATGGAAATAGATTTAAGATCAAACTTTTTGAATTAATGATAACAATAATAATAATAATTAATAACATCAAACAATAATAATTAATGACATCGAATTATTATCAAGAGACACGGTAGTGTCTCGCGCCAAGTAACGCGCAGCTAAAAAGTCGCGCGCAGCAGCAGCGACACTCGCGGTGTTATCAATTTATCGACCGTAATTTATATTGATTTATCGACCGTGTTATAGCCCGAGAAGCTATATAGATAAAGTTATTAGATATCAAGAAGCGTACCAGACGCGAAAGAATGCGCGAAACGCTAACGCAGCGAGCCACGCGCGGAAATCGACCTTGCGAGAAATGCAAGCGAAGAAGTTCGACTTTGAACTTCCTCGCCTGCATCCGGACGACGAAAAACCCTTACGTTTAAAAAACCTGTTACCAGGCACCCCCTCTTATAGAAAAAACCGCGATAATAAAGAGGCTCGCCGCTAACACGCGCGAGCCAGAAAAGTAATAGAAGTAGCGAAATAAAGAAGAGACAGTTGTTCGAAAGATAATCGCGACCGCGTTACAAGGAGGGAGACAGGAGTACGCTAAATAAGTCATTAATCACTTGATGTTACACTGCGAGTTTAATTAAAATAAAAGATATATAAGTGAAATAAAAGGTTATAAGAGTGAATAAAAAAGATATATAAACGAATAAGAGTGAGTCTTGAGCGGGTCTTCGGGATCCTAATCCCAACCTCCTGGCTACAATCCCCGAAAAATAACGTGCCCCGCAGTACGGCACAACATTTTGGTGGGAGCGGTGGGATGCCAAGGAGATCCACCGAGCTCACACGAAATCCTTAAGGCCTGTGAACAAAACAAAAGTGTTAAAAACGGGCACGCCAGTAAAGCAGCTGACGGACAAGGACAACACGGGAAAGCAAAGCACTGAGAGAATCACGGCCAAGGAAGCTGACACCCGAGTAGGAATCCCGATCTACGACTACAGCACGGACATCGCAACAACGGCGAGCAACGACCCGCCGTGTTACTACCAACGCCGGGCCGCCCGCCTTATCAGCCGACGAGAGCGAGAGCGAGAGCGAGAGACCGCAGCGTCAGCAGCCAAGCAGCGCAAAGCGTAAAGATGCGAGCCGTAGTACTGTAAGTCCGAATACAATTATATCGCATGCAGTCGGAAGGCGCTAACGTACCACCGATAGCGAATCGAACGTGGTTACATAGCGAACCCGCACGACTAACATTACGCGTTCTCCGAGAACGACGAATACTCGATAACCTGGGTAAAAATTTAGAACCGCGACATTCAAGTGATAGCGAAACCGAAAACGTCGCGAACGATAACGACTTGCCATTCACTAATCGCGACGCCGACGTATTAACAAATAGAGCTATCCCGCTAGCACCAGCGAACCTCGACAAAGTACGTAAGAAATTAGAAACGTACTATTCGAGCGACAGCGACTCCGAATTACCCTCACACGTAATAACCGAACGCGAATTTCCATTTAATAGCTTCGACGAAAGCTTATTTGCGAATTACGAAACGGAACCCGTTATCGCGAAAAGAAAAGATATCAGACCACGCGTCAGCCAAACGCCCAGTAACGTATCACAACGAGGCGAATTTTCGTTAACATCTTACGATAGTAGCATTTTTGATCCGAACGAAATCAACGAAATTAACATGTCGTTAATGCACACTCCGCCACCGCCGAGCGAATTGATCCACGTGTCAAACGACGACATCAACCAAGAGATCGATAACCTTAGAAATAGCATACGGCATATCGACGAACACGTTGTAGAGGCAGAGGTACACGAACCTCCTGTAAACCATAATACTAGTATGAGTAATCTGAATAATCCCCTCTTACGTGAAATAATGCGAGGAATACAGGAAATGCGTGCGGAAATGAATATATTACGCGACCAGAGACGCGAATCTAACACATACGAAGGCGAACGACACGTTAACCGCCGAGACGTACGCGATTACACTCGTGACGAAGACACGCAATACCATGAGCACGATAGCGACAGATACAATATTACATACGGACGCACAGAGAATGATGTAAGACACCGACGAAATAATACGGAAAGCTATATTTCATTAAAAGAAGCGCGAAGTATGATTCCGGAATTTAACGGAACATCACAACATAAATTGCAAGAATTTTTAAGCACATGTAATTACGCTGTACAAAACATAGACCCAGCGAACGAGACAAGTTTAGTAGGAGCTATCTTATGTACTAAATTAAAGGGAAAAGCTATGCTAGATTTTCAAGCGCGAGACATACGAACGTATGACGAACTCAAACGACAATTAGAAATTTTGTACCAAAGCAAACGAAGTACCACTCATTTGCAAATCGAATTTAATTCCCTGAAACAAAAATCTAACGAAAACGCACAAACATTCGGAACACGTGTCGATACTCTAGCCATGGAATTATATGAATCCATGATCGAAGGAGAAGACCACTCTGTCGTAGAAAAACGTATAATATTACTTACTATACAAAAACAAGCTCTACAAAATTTTCAAATTGGATTACGCAAAGAAATACAAATGCTAATTCGTTCACGAAATTATCGCACCCTTCAAGAAGCTATAACAGCCGCAACTGCCGAAGAAAAAGTAAAAGGCTCAACCGCGTCGCGATCAAGTCATTTTCAGAATCGTAATAGATACGATCAACCGTCATCACGACAAACAAAAAACACGACTCAGTGTTATAAATGCGGAAAAACCGGACATTACGGACGCGATTGTCGCAGCAGCAAATATGCGTTACCGAAACCGGACAAATCATCTCGCGTAAATACCGTTGAAAAATTCTGCAAGCATTGCAAGAAACGCGGACATAACCGTGAAGAATGTTGGTCGTTAAACGGACGACCTAAAGCGAAAACGTCGGATCGAACCAAGAAGGATGACGAAAGAAAATCGCGAAATAATAATAAGAACGGCGATAAAAAAGATAGTAGGCCGCGAAAAAGAAACTCAGACTCCAAGCGTAGTAGCGACGAAGAAGAAAGAGATAAGAAGAAGACAGCGCGCGCGCTCGAGTACCAGATAACGCACATGCGACGGACACCGCAAGGATCAGCCGGATTGGATATAATTACTTTACCAATACACGAAACAAAACGCGGACAAATTAATATGCTTTATGATTCCGGAGCTACTATTTCTTTAATAAAAGTAAAACATTTAAAAGGCGAAACCGTTATCTATAAAGATAAAATCACGCTAATCGGAATAACCGGACACGAACAATAGGCAAGATATACGCGACTATCGATTTAGACGATCGCAAAATAAAACACGCGATATACGTCGTGAAAGACGATTTTCCAATGGACTACGAAGGAATACTAGGAATCGATTTTCTTAGAAAACAGCAAGTTTCGTGCGATTATAAAAAACAGGAACTCAAAATAGGAAACGTCATGTTAAAGCTTCAGCCTTATGACAAAATCACGTTAAAGCCGCGCAGTGAAACTATTATCCAAGCTGCAACAAATCGTAACGAAATCGGAATTATACGGGCAGAAGAAACCGCGCCGGGAATATACATCGGACGATGCCTCGTAGAGCCGAAGAATTACATATGTCCTATCAGTGTGATTAATACTACAGACGAGACCGTCGAGATACGTACACCGCGCGTAACCGTAGAAGATATTAGCGAAGACAACCCGCATGAAATATATACTATTCAAACGGAAAAAACGCGCAAATATTCGTCACCGCGTAATGAACAAATCTGACAATTATTACGGACAGAACACTTAAATAAAGAAGAGAAGCGAGCGATACAAAAAATATGCGAAGAGTATAGCGACATATTTCACCTAAGCGGAGAACCACTGACATGCACCGTGACTATAGAACACGAGATAAATACGCGTGCCGACACCTCACCGGTAAACGTGAGACCGTATCGTCTTCCCGAGAAGCACAAAACGGAAGTAAATAACCAAGTGCAAGAAATGTTAAAAGACGGAATAATTCGGACCAGCGCGAGTCAATGGAATGCACCGTTATTAGTAGTGCCGAAGAAAACCGACGCATCCGGAAAACCGAAACTCCGAGTAGTAGTAGACTTCCGACGCCTTAATAATCTATCGATAGGCGACTCATTTCCACTACCAAATATCACGGATATATTAGATCAGCTAGAAAACGCCAAGTATTTTACTACGCTAGATTTGGCATCAGGATATCATTAGATACCGATGGCCGAACGCGATAAAAATAAGACAGCCTTTTCCACCCCCTACGGACATTACGAATTCAATCGCATGTCATTCGGACTAAAGAACGCACCAGCGACTTTTCAACGGCTGATGAATTCAGTATTGACGGCGATACAAGGGCTCAGATGTCTGGTCTACCTAGACGACATCGTTATCTACGGATCCAGCCTAGAGGATCATAATAGAAGACTCGCGGAAGTATACGAAGACTACGAGAGAATAATCTAAAATTACAACCGGATAAATGCAAATTTTTGCGAAAGGAAGTAATTTATTTAGGACATATTATTTCCGAAAACGGTATATTACTCGATCCATCTAAACTAACAGCGGTAAAAAATTTTCCGACGCCAAAAAAAGTTAAAGATATTCAATCGTTTATCGGATTAGCCGGATATTACAGAAAATTTATTGAAGACTTTTCGCGTATCGCCAAGCCTTTAACGAAGTTAACGAAAAGGAATGAAAAATTTTTATGGAACAGCGAACAACAAACCGCGTTCGACACTTTAAAAGAAAAATTAATGACGGCGCCAGTGCTAAAGTATCCAGATTTCAATGAAGAATTTAAAGTGACCACCGATGCCTCCGACTATGCCATCGGAGCCGTGCTGTCACAGGGACCGATAGGCAACGACCGTCCTATCGCTTACGCGAGCAGAGTGTTATCTCGCGCGGAGCAAAATTACAATACGACTGAAAAGACTATTAGCGATCGTATGGGCCGTAAAACATTTTCGACCATATGTATATGGAACGAAATTCAAAATAATAACCGATCATAAGCCATTGATCTGGTTATTCAACGTGAATGATCCTGGATCAAGATTAATCCGCTGGAGATTAAAACTCGAAGAATATGATTACGAAATCATACACAAGGCCGGACGAGCGAATGCGAACGCCGACGCGCTAAGTCGAAACGCGATACCAGAACCGCAGCAAAAAGAACGAGAAGAAGAAATCCTCAAGGTACAAGAAGAAGAAAATACCGACGAAGCAAGAACATATATCGAAGAGGAAAAACAGCTGATACTCTATGAACATCATGATGCCCCCGTAGGAGGACATCAAGGCATCGAGAGAACTATTAAAAGAATTCGGTTAAACCATAATTGGCCGGGATTAACGAAAGACGTCGAACGATATATTTCTAAATGTGAATCTTGTCAAAAGAATAAATTATCGCGACGAATAAAAGCACCTCTCGTTATAACAGACACGCCTAGCAAACCATTCGAAAAATGCGCGCTAGATATAGTCGGACCGTTAACAATAACTAATAATGGAAATAAATATTTGTTAACATTTCAAGATAATTTAACTAAATTTAGTAAAGCGATACCGATCGCAAACCAAGAAGCTAATACAATCGCGAAAGAATTTGCGACAAAAATAATTTTTGAATACGGAATTCCCAAGAAAATATTAACTGATCAAGGGACAAACTTTATGAGCGAAATTTTCAAAAATACGTGCAAATTATTAAAAATCGATAAAATTCAAACTACCGCCTACCATCCGGAAAGTAATGGAGCGTTAGAAAGATCGCACAGAACCCTAGCCGAATATCTTCGCCACTATATAAACGCGGATCAAACAGACTGGGACGAATGGACGTCCTACGCAATGTTTACCTATAATACTACTCCACACACGGCTACGGGATATACGCCTTTTGAACTAGTCTACGGACATCGAGCAGATCTACCGACAGCGCTTACGAAACCGCCTAAACCGACGTACAACTATAACGATTACGCGCAAGAACTAAAAGAAAGATTACGCGCAACTAATCTAAACGCAAAAGAAAATCTCAAGGAAGAAAAATCTAAAGCAAACCCCCATAGCAAAAAAAGTCACAGTGATATCACAATAGGCTCACAATAAAGTCACAATGTCACAGAAAAATTGTAATGTCACTGTGAGATTATCAGAAGGTTACAGTGATGTTATTAATCACAGCTTGGTGTGATATATTATAATATGAAATAAAATGTTACAATGATATAACTAGTATATCACAAAATGATTACATGTGTATATATATAATAAAGATATAAGAAAAAACTTTTGATTAAAATTTGAAAAAGTTTAATTTGATTTATTTATAATAGTTTATGTATTTATTTACTTAGAACAAACCGCTGTAATTCAATACGGATATATCATTAAAATATTTTATTTTAAGAAACTGTGTTAATTAAAGTTAATTAAATTTATTTTGTTAATTTGAATTAAAATATAGTTTTAAAAGTAATCAAATTAATATTCTTATTAATAATTTTATTAATATTAATTTAATTAATAGTATGCAGTAGTCGCTAGTTCGTTCGTTTACCGCTATGCAACGCGCGATGCGCTATCTATCTCGTATTTAAGTTTTAGTCATGAGAATTATATAAAGCTTGCAAAAAGCGGATATTAAGATTAAAGGTGTGATAATTATTTTCATCAGTTTAATTTTTCTGATACAATCCCAACACAGGGAATTCAGATATTGAATTGATTGTTCAGAAATCGGACAGATAAATGTCCGAATAAGTGAAAATTGCCCGTTTATTGTACTACTTAGACTGTAAAGTCTAATTCCCATATAAATAAAATTTTGAATTTTATTAAATAAATTATTTAAATTTTATTATTTTATTATTTAATTTTTATTATTTAATCATATTGGATTATGTGCTTTTGTCATATACATATACATATATTATATATGTATATATATGGTTTGTACCTGGAATATATATACATATATGTATATTTTAAAAATAAAAACGTAAATTGTGTAATTGAATAAACTAAATTTATTTAAAAAATATATATATACAAATATTTTGTAATATATAAATTATATCACTGTAACGTTTCATTTCATATCACAATGATGTCATAGAGACATTACACTTGTGACAAAGCGGACATTCGCATGTCACCATGACTTCGTTGTGATTTCATTGTGACATATTTCATCGTCACAAAGTAATATGATTGTGATATCACTGTGACTCTTTTTGCTATGGGGGAAGGAATATTACGACAAAGCCGCGAAAGAAACAAAATTCAGAGTAGGCGACAAAGTACTCGTATACGACGAGACGCTCCGACGCGGACGATCGAAAAAATTAGACGCGCTATGGACCGGACCATACGTAATAATCGAAAAGCACTCCGACGTGAATTATGCCGTAAAACGAGGAAGAAAAGCGGTGCGCATGCATACAAATAAATTAAAACTATTCATAGATAATTAAAAAACATGCGCTTACCTTAGCCGTAAAAGAAGTTAAGGCGAATATGGGGGAGGAGGCGACGACGGCGTCGATGGCGGCGATGCTGGCGGTGTCGCCCTCAGGTCCAGCCGCGCGTTCTCCACCACAACGTGGAGCGCCTCCGGCACCTCTCCATAGTAAGGAAAGGGCTGCCTCCCCAGCAAAGCCCTCTCCACACACATCACTGGGATGCGCCACGCCAGGTCTCGAGGCACCGGAACTACCTCCTGGACCACACGCACCCCGCTATCCACGTGAACGGACACCCTTAAAGAATAAGGTGTGTCCGAACACCGAAACACCGCCGAACACGCCCGCCAAAACGGATCGGCCGGTAGTTCACGCCCGATCACGGGCGCACGCCGGCACACGCAACACAAGTGTGAGTGCTCGCGCCAATTAAACAGCTCGTCGCACTCGCGACACGGGACAGACAAATTTCTCAGATCCATACTTTTTTTAGCTAAATACGTACTCAAAGCGAAGGCAGTCAGATGCAGACTGAAGAAAAAGATGCAGTAGCATCTCAGGGTGCATAAGAAATAAAAAACCTTCCCACCCGATAAAAAATCGCGAACTAAAAACGAAAGTGATACGCGCTACTAAAAGATAAATAAAAAAGAAATATAATATATTATTACAGGGCACTCATATTCAGCTTCAGCTCAGCGCTCGCGAAGCGATACGACACGTACCTCCCGTACGAAATCGAAGAATTCAAGGACCATCCAGGTATCCATTTCGAAAAAATCGGTCAATTACACTATTCCAAGAAGACATGGAAGTTAGTAATACAGTTAGACCTAACCACGATAAACAAAAGGTACGAACAAATAAAAAATTATTTACAACAGACAGAAGCAATGTGCGACAGAATGAAATTTCAAGATATTATTATCGTCAAACCACTTGTACAAATCTAGATAGCATCGCGAAAAAAGAAGCAGCGTATTTACAAAATATTATGGCACAAATTAATACCATATATAAAACGCCGACAAATCGACGTAGAGGACTAATAGACGGACTAGGCACAGTAGCGAAAACTTTATTCGGTACAATGGACGCGAATGACGAAAAACATATTAACGAACAATTAAGCTTACTACAGAATAGCCAACAGACTATACAACACGCGGTACAAAATCAGATAAAAGTATTAAACGCGACTATAGCTCACATTGACGAAGTAGAAAGTATAATCGAAAGAAACGAAAAATTACTGCAAAAACGCGTAACGGAACACCTCAATCAAGAGGAAATAAACGAGCATTTTACAATTATTACCGCGATAGTAACAGATTTAATACGAGATGTCGAAAATATAATCGAGTATCTCACATATATACGAAAAGGCGCGATGCACCCGAAATTAATGCCGATCAATAGCATTATAACACAATTAAGAGAAGCGGCACCGCAATTGCCGCAAGGATTATATTTCCCATTTAAAGTCCACGCCGAGGACTGGTTAGCTATAGAAGAACACACAGCGATAAGCGCATATTGCGATCAAATGAATATATATACTATATTGCGTTTTCCATTAATTGCGAAACCAACATATGACATTATAAATGTAATCGAATTTCCTATACCTTCTAATAAAAATGTATACACTTATGTAAAAGTCAATAATAAAATGATTATTGTAGATAAGGAAAAATTAAAATATTCAGTGATAACTGAGGACGATTTACAAAAATGTAATAATATTAACGCACAATACATATGCGAACAAAGTTTACCTATATATCGCGTAAATTCAGAAGCACCGTGCGAAATACAAATGTATACACAGCGACAGCGTTATCAGTATAATTGTAATATAAAACATTATGTCTCGACTCATATGAAATGGATAGCGCTACAACAAACACACGCCTGGTTATACTCGACAGCCGCCGAACAGACGATAACTATACAGTGTGACGAACAGTCTGAAGACAGAAAAGTAATAAAAAATATGGGTAAAATCACTTTAACAGGCGAATGCAAACTAATTACAACAGATATGACGATAGAAACAAAAGAAACAATATATAAAACAAACATACAAACATATCTACTCGAAGTTAATCTAACGTTTTCACGAGACAATAATATGACGATTCAAAACCAAGATACGTTAGAAAATATAACACAACACCGTGTAGAATTAATGAAACTTAAAGCCAATCTAGAAGACATAAATAACGACTTACGAAAAAACGAACAAAACTTTTTCACACAGAAACAGTTTATATACCCAATGGCGTCTAGCGGAATAATAACGATAATTATAATAATCATTGTAATTTGGATAATTATGCAAAGAAAAAATAAAAATAAAAATAGAAGACAACTATCCGCTAGAATACTAGACGACGAAGACTACAGCCTACCCAGATCAATATTAAAAAGAAGCCAAAGTACACGATTTTAGAAATAAGAAACGATTGTTATTATATACATTGTACACGGGAAAATATAAAATTGTTATTCTAAATAGTTTAAAAAGAATGAAAAAAGAAAAAGGGAAAAGTAATTCTAATCTTCAAAATATATACTAATACTTTTCCCAAATAAGAAAAACTCCGAAACTCCGTTTTTCTTTTTCAACGGGGGAGGGGTGTTATAGCCCGAGAAGCTATATAGATAAAGTTATTAGATATTAAGAAGCGTACCAGACGCGAAGGAATGCGCGAAACGCTAACGCAGCGAGCCACGCGCGGAAATCGACCTTGCGAGAAATGCAAGCGAAGAAGTTCGACTTTGAACTTCCTCGCCTGCATCTGGACGACGAAAAACCCTTACATTTAAAAAACCTGTTAGCAGGCACCCCCTCTTATAGAAAAAACCGCGATAATAAAGAAGCTCGCCGCTAACACGCGCGAGCCAGAAAAGTAATAGAAGTTGCGAAATAAAGAAGAGACAGTTATTCGAAAGATAATCGCGACCGCGTTACAAGGAGGGAGACAGGAGTACGCTAAATAAGTCATTAACCACTTGATGTTATACTGCGAGTTTAATTAAAATAAAAGATATATAAGTGAAATAAAAGGTTATAAGAGTGAATAAAAAAGATATATAAACGAATAAGAGTGAGTCTTGAGCGGGTCTTCGGGATCCTAATCCCAACCTCCTGGCTACAATCCCCGAAAAATAACGTGCCCCGCAGAACGGCACAACAACCGTAATCCATATTGATTTATCGACCGTAATCCATATTAATTTATCGACCTTAATCCATAATATCGACCGTAATCCATAATAGCCTTTTTAACCTATATTCTCTCTCTCTCACTCTTTCTTATTTAGCGATTACCATGGTGACATATTTTGGCGCCACTAAATTATTGTAGGCTCGTGTCTCGTACGTCTTGTGTAATAGTGTGTGATAACTATTAAAAGAAAAAATAAGGGATAAAGAAGAAATAAAGAGAAGAAGATAGAAGAAAATAGAAGAAAAAAAAATTTTAAAGAAAAATTTTTATCAAGGTATGTCTCAGAAATAATTTATATATAGTTTGTGTATAAGGTTTTATTATTACTTTATTTGTATATATACTACTTTTTATTTTTATTAATATAATGTATTGTATTAATTAATATATTGTATACTTTTCTAAAGAATACTATTTTAAATTGTTGAGAAAGTATACAGGGTGTCCGGAGTCAATCGCATCACTCGTCGTGTGCTGATAGAGCAGGTTAAACCGAGTAAGAAAGTCCTCTACCGTTTTGCGATCTTCGCAATAATTAATGAGAAATAAATTAAACAAGATCGGCCAATACGCGCGAGTTCAAGCGCGCGGCGAGAAGAGACAGCCCACGTGGGGGTCCAGCTTTATGTATTGCTCGTATTTATCCATTGTCCTTTGTAGAGTGCTCCTCCCCGCTTTGTCGCATACATAGCAACCGCGTAAACATTAGGCTTTTATTTTCGCCGCGCGACAAGAATCACGTAAACAGTAGGCGGTCTCTTCTCGCCGCGCGCTTTTACTCGCACGGATTGGCCGCTCTTCTTTATTTAATTTCTTATTAATTATTGCGAAAATCGCAAAACAGTACAGGACTTTCCTACTCAGTTTAACTGCCTCTACCTGCACACGACGGGTGATGCGGTTGACTCCGGACACCCTGTATATGCGTAGTTAGAATTTTTGATAAAAATGTTCTTAGATGATAAATTTATATATTTAATACCTTATTTATTTTTAATATTTCTATAATTAATTTATTATATATATTTGTCTTCTTCTCTTCAAGAATTCTTCAAGAAAAAGAGACTGCAGAATCAAAAGAAGAAAAACAACGAAAGGACAAAAGGACAACGAAATATAAGAAGTATCATTTTGGTATGTATTCTACGTAATAATCAGGTAATCACTTTACGTTATTTTTTGTATCACATCCAAATTATAAGTAAATTATCAGTACGTATGTTTCTTGTGTGCAGGAACTCATGTATATTCTTACATGTGCAAGATAATGTAATGCGTGCAGCTTTACGCAATAATTTGGTCCATTAAGGAACAGCAAGAACTGTATGTAAAATATATTTACAGAATATGTATATTATTTATTTAGAAGCAGCAAAAAGACTACATGCAGGATTTATTTCTACAGAATACAGAATAATATGAAACAAGTTTAGAATCAAGGAATATAAGAAGGATAAAGAAGTGCGAACTAAACAAATTGGCTTCTAAACAGACAATATATTCCATAAATATATCCTATATACAATTCTTGCTATTTCTCAATAGATTAAGTTTCAACGGATCATATTTTGTAAAGCTGCATGTATTACTCGAGTTATCTTACACATGTAAGAGCATGATATGCACTAATGATTTAATTATAATAAATAAATATTTGACAACTATTTTATTTAAAATAACACTGTCTTTTGTATTAATATGCAGATAGAGTTCAAAATTATTAATCTAATTTAAATATTGCAGGAAGTTTGCTTATATAAAGAAGTGTGTTGTACGCTTCTTCTGGTTATACACTTTTCTTCTGGATAGCATTTCTGTATGTCCAACCAGGTAATCACTTCACATTACTTTTTATACATTACATTCAAATAGTATTTATTTATTATAAATAAATCATCAGTGCCTTACCTCGTGTAATGCATGTAGCTTTTTGAAATAACTTCCGTTAAGGAACAGCAAGGACTGTACGTAGGATATGGAATATATTGTCAGTTTAGAAACAGCAAAGATTATACATGCAGGCTCTGATTATGGATTATAGAATAGATATATTCCACAAATGTATCCTACATACAGTTCTTACTGTTTCTCGACGGATCAAGTTATTTCATAAAGTTGAATATATTACATGAGTTATCTTACACGTGTAAAAGCATATACACTAATGATTTATTTCCACTAAATAAATATGATTTATTTCCAATAAATAAACACAATTTGAATGTAATGTACAAAAAGTAATGTGAAGTTATTATTTGAATGAACTATATAAAAGTGTGGCGGTATACGCCACGTAGTAGTGCGCGCCGACGCTAAGTACCGGGCGCAGCCGCTAGGCGGCGCGCGCCCAGTTAGCTTTCCCGCAGTTGAAAAACAGCGCGGGCGGCTACATATAGGCGCGCCGCGTAGTACCGGGAACCTCCGCTAGGCGCCGCACGCCAAGTTTGCTTTTCCACGAGTAAAAAGACGGCCCGCGGGATATATAATGAGGACTCCCCGCAGAGTTAAACCAGATCGGCCCACGCATCTTTTAATTAGCGCCCAGCGCTCCTAGAGAAGACGCCGAAGACCACCGCCAAAATTACGGGCCACAAGGAGAACATCCCTCCTCCACTGGAGGAGATAGTAACTCGCCGACGGACCCGGCCAACGCCTCTCCACTTCATCAGAAGGAAGGGCGACCAAGGGACCGGCGCGGAAACACCATAAAGCCGGCGCATCCTCGCCTTCGCTCGGCGCCCTGCGCCCTAACAGCTCAGGCGCTCCTCGCCAAGGATCCGGCGCATCCTCGCCCTCATCTGGCGCTCCACGCCAACGCTCCGGCGTACCCTCGCCTACACCTGGCGCCATACGCCTAATCACTGGCGCACTTCCGCCCCTACCCGGCGCTAAACGCCCACGATCAGGCGACAAGCGCCCCGGGTCTTGTGCCAAACACCTGGCCCCCGGAACGACGCTGCCTCGCCCGAACACCGGCGCCTTACCGCCTAATAAGCGTCCGAAGGCAACGCCACCGGCGATTGCCGCGTCAACGCCTTACGTGCCGCCAGCATCGACGGGGACAGCGACGCGAGGTGGTGCGCCAACTCCGGTACCTGATACTACATACTCAGAACCGGAGTTGGATCTGCATCCGTCGTCGCCGATCATACTCTCGTCGGCCGACGAGAGCCCAACGAGACCGAGGACTCCGAGGATACGCTCCGTGGTCTCCGTGCCGTGGCGACTGCCACCCTGGGCCTTGCCTCAACAGTGCACAGTAGGCACGCAAACCGACGAGGTTCCTGTCGCCAACACTCCAGCCAAGACGTTTCACGACCAGTGGACGCAAACTCGGAAACGAAGAGGACAGAGGAAATACGTCCCTCTCGATTATTTAACACGCACAAATGTCAAATACTGTAAAAATATGTAAATATATAATGTGTTAACTGTAACAGAGACTGTAATCACTGCGCCAATTCCCGCATCCAACTACCTGTCCTGCCATTTGCGAGCGATAGCATAAGTAGATAATAAATAAACCTACAAAAGTGCTATTCAGAAGAAGTGTATAGCCACAAATATTTATAAGCAATTTCCTGCATTATTTAAATTAGATTGATAATTTTGAATCCTATCTGTATACGTTTATTAAAATTAAACAAATAATATGTTCCATAAATATCATACACACAGTTCTTGCTTTTTTACATAATAATGAATATGTTACGTCCTGTGGACTCCACGATTCTTTTCTTTCCCACGATCCGAGAGCGCGTGCAACTTTGGAAAAAATCGTAAAAGTCAAAATTTCTTTGAATTTATTATGGGAAATGCGCCGCGTAGGCGCTAGAATGATTAGGAAATAAACACGCGGACATAATAAACTCATGGAAATATAGACACCGTGACATTTTTACGAGACAGAATCTGGAGCAAAAATTAAGAAGAAAGGGAAGAAGCCATAAAAATAAGATTTCAGAGACATTCTGTGACACTCTGTCTATATTTAGATGGCAATCTATTGACAGTTCAAACTAGAAGTATGGACAAACTGACACTTTCCCACGGCAGAGATCTTCAATAAATGATAACAAAAGACGGACACCTATAACCTCGGGTTGACACCCGAAAGCTGCACGCGCACTCGGACAGCAGACGCGATATACGCATAACCGCTGTCTCAAGAGGGTAATAAAAGTCAACCCCTCTTCATTCGCGGATGCATCACGCGCTTCCTTAAACATAAATTACGGCGAACAAACGCTGTCTCCGAAGCCGTAATTCTTAGAATTTCTCGATTTTGGAAGACGCTCTCCGATTCGCAGGAAATAAAACAAACCCTGCGATTCGTCACACCTTTCTAACTTACCCCACGGAGGGGGTAACTAAAATTCGTGAGAAGAATAATTAAGAATTCCAATTCGTCAAAATTTTCCAGTGACTAAGCGGAGGGCGTGTACCAAAAATGCAATATAAACCGAGATTTTCTCGGAGCGCACGACTTCTTCACTTCACTTCAGTTTACTGTATTACCGCGTACGATAGTACAGCCGACCGCGCAACAAATTCCGAACTCAGATCCACAGTTTACATTTCAAAAAGATTCAGAGTACTCATTCTGTAACTATCCGCGAGTGAGTGTAGTGGCGACAGTGCTCACACAAATAATTGTGAAATGCTCTACGGACAACAGCGTTGCACCAGAGCGGCAGTGCTCACTACACACGAGCGACGCAGAGCTTGCAGGGAATATCACCGCAGAGACCGAGCCCACCTTTAGATTAAAGGTCAACCTCTTCACGTCAACGCCCTCTATAAGTAGTAAGTCGTCTGAAACTGCATAATTCTCATATTCGTTTCTCTCAGAGTAGCTCTTGGATCTTTAACTTAAACTTTTATCATTTAATTGTCTATTGTAAAATCTCAATCTCCCCCTTCAAATCAAAATTCCAACCTCACAATCATCTTTGGTCTCCATCAAGCTTTAAAACTTCCTCCACTCACGACTCACACACACACATCGTTGACGAGTTTCCTGCTTATTGCAGCGAAAACTCACGATACACACACACACATCGTTGGCGAGTTTCCTGCTTATTGCAGCGAAAACTCACGATACTGACACATCGTTGAGTCGCGCTAACTCACGATTCAATTACATCCCCCGTCCGTCGTTTTTCGAGCCTCCAGCTCTATAGCTGCGCGGACTCACGACCTGGCTTCCTTTCCATTTAGAATTATCATCCTGACTGTTCCCATCCGTATAGAAATATAGACATTATTATACATATATATATATATATATATACTAACATTAATCAACTGGAAAAATTGTTGCTTATCTAAGTCCAAGAGCTGTTCTCTAAATAAAATATTCGGCTTCCCCTAATAATTATCAACTGTTTTTCTGGTAGTGAAGCCCGTTTGACGAAATTCGCGAAACGTCGCCAAACGTTCGCGAAATCGGCGTAACCGTCGTCTACGGAAAGAGTTGGCTCGGGCTTCGGCAGAAAACCATTCGGAGAATTCCGCGACTAGCATAGATTCCCCGACTAGTATGTAACGATCCACCCTCCGCGATCGTTCTACCCGGCCGTCGTCCGCCGGAAGGCTGCCGCCCGGCAACCACCAGCCGGGCAAAACGCAGCGGCGCAATGCGCCCCTTTTAATTACTGCAAAGCGCGTCCGAATCGGGCCGTTGTACGGCCACCGACGTTCAAAGCCAGGGCCGTTGTCTCGGCGCTTCCGAAGCGCTCCGAACATCGACGGAAAGCGCCGAGCATCGGTCCTTGCCGCACCACCGCCGGAACACCACCGAATTCGTTCGGTAATAATTACCCCGATTAGGGGAACAATCGGGCCCGACGAATACCGCCGAAATTACCCGAACGGGTAATTTCTCCGGATAAAAAGGGCGATCCGGCCCCGAAAAAGGCACTCCGTTTCCTGCTCCGCTCAGAGTCTGTACGACGCCTGACACGAGCTCCGAAACCCCGATAGCTTCTCCTAGGAGAGAAAACCAGAGGTTAGGCGCACCCAGCCTCCGCCGAGAGCTTGCGGCATCTCCAAAGAAGGCTTCCTTGAAAACCCTTACCGGATCTACGAAGTCGGGCGCACCCAGTCTCCGCTGAGAGTTCTCAGTAGATTCGAAAACCCTACCGAACTACGCGACGACGCTATTCCACGGGTAGGGAATCACCTGCCGCCGACGGGAGCTCCCGTCTAATTGTCGCCTCCCGCTAACATCCTGACCAAAAATCTCGCGACGCGTTAATTACCGCGGCTGTAATCTTATTGCATCCTCGAGACCGACGCTCTCACGACGCGCGTCCCGCGCTCTCGCGCCTCGCGCCCTCCCGCCTCGCGCTCTCTCACCGAGCGCTCCCGCGCCCGCGTGCCCGCACGCCCCGCGCCTATCGCATTCACGCGTATACAAAGCGCTCGCCCGGCGTTTAAAAAGTCGAGAGGAACGCAAAAACACGACAACAACAAGCCGACCCGTCGCTCAAGTTCCACGAACTTTAAAGCGCGAAATGCCGACTGCATTTATGTAAGCTCGATCGAATAAATAAAGACTTTCACCGTACGATCCGAGCCGGCCGATGCATTACGAATCCACATTTCGTTCACACTGTAAATATATATATATCGATACCGCTTGCACCCACGTATACATACAGTCCGTTCACGCACATTTCTTACACACTGTAAATACACATACTGCTTGCATTCACGTATACATACAGACCGTTCACGCATATTTCTTACACACTGTAAATAGACATACCGCTTGCATCCACGTATACGGGCAGACCATTCACGCATATTTTTGCACATTGTAAATATATATACCGCATACGCACACACACACAGACACACCGTTCACACCTATCTTACACACCGATACATTTTCATTTGTACATGCATTCTGATTATTTCAATAAACAATTACACATCACAAGCACACGTCTGGTTATCTCGTACCCCTTTCGAACCTTGATCCCGACTGAGCGTATACGAGCCGTGCTCGAAAGATGATACGTTACAAATATAAATAATAATTCAACCATTTCTATAAGTAACGACTCAGCAACTAAACTTAATAATGATCCGTCGACTAGCATAAGTAACGATACCTTAAACGATCACCCACACACACTTTACCACCCCCGACTTTCTCCCATCTCGTCCCCGGAACGGTTTTCCTCCTCCTCGGTACCCCCCTTTTTCTCTCGCGAAGACTCTCCGTCTCCGAGAGTCCCGACTCCCCCTCCTCTTTCTCCACAACCCTCTTTTAGTCCCCCGAGATCTCCTTCACCAATTTTAATCGATTTAGAAGACTCTCCCCCCTTCTCCTTTCCACGAGTCCCCGAGATCGCCCTTGCCTCCCGTCATAGAACTCGGAGATTCCCCCCTTCCATCACCCTCGCCACCTCCTCTTGAAAATGATCCTGCTCCTCGCACCTACCAAAATCTATTAAATTATTGCCTGAGAACCCTCCCTCCATACACGGATCCTCTCCCCGAGGATGCCTTTACCATCGGGCCCGATCCTGTAAATCTTGCCGACCTGAGGAAGGTACTAATCGAATCTACCCCCGACACTATTATTCCATGTTTCCATCCCTGCCGCAGATATCCAGTGGCAGTTTCCATCCAATTCTTTTGGCGGATTTACAAACCTTCCACCAATGAATTTGAAGAAATCTCCGATTCCTGACATCCTGCTTATGCTTAGCTGACGTTTCGTTACATAAACCATTTACACATTCCAATGTTATTTTCTTGTTTATATTTACTTCGCATTGTAAAACCAATCGGAATTAAAATTTAAGCTTTAGAATCTCCCCCACCCTATTCCGATTGACGACCTCCGAACCTATGTAACACCCGTGCCATTAAATATACATACACTCACACTCTCAGAAACATATTTATAAGAACTCCTTTTATAACCGAATTATATTTATATTTACATATTTGTTTTGCTATGAATAAACTAGATTTTTAATAATTAATTAATTAGATTTATAATCAATTCTTGACCCCTTGCACTTTCTCCTGAATTCCGAAATCGCACAGGGTCCCGTCCCGCGTAAAAGAGATTAGATTCTCTTACCGAAAAGGGACCACCAAGTGAATGCCTTACGAACAAAGTTAGAGCGATCTTCCCAGTAGTTGAACTGTTCGGGCCTTAGAATTCACTTGACTCGAGGCACGTGCCTAAAAACATCTGTCTCGAGAGTCGGTAAGTTACGGCCTTCCGTTTGACTGTCTTTTCCCGAGTCTGGACGTAACAAATATATAATATCAACTTTTTCAACGTTTGACTTAAAAAAATCGACCCAAACGTGTGGCGATGCTACCTTGCCTACAAGAATAAAGTAGATTAACACAATTAATTGCTATTACGATTTTGATCTCAAAATGTTTCCCTAATTTATTGTTCTCAAGATTTATAATACCAAATTTCTTGCTCAATGTTTGACTTAGAAAAATCGACCGCAACATGTGGCAGTGATACAAAAACTTACCTACAAAAGTAAAGTAACGCAATTAATAACTGTTACAATTTCGGTCCCAAAATGTTTCCATAATTTATTGTTTTCAAGATATATAATATCGAATTTATTGTTGAAAGTTTGACTTAGAAAAATCGACTGCAACATGTGGCACTGATAGCTTACCTACAAAAGTAAAGTACATTAACACAATTAATAACTGTTACAATTTCGGTCCCAAAATGTTTCCCTGATTCAATGTATTTAAGATATATAATATCGAATTTATTGCTCAATGTTTGACTTAGAAAAATCGACCGAAACGTGTGGCTATGCTACCTTGCCTACAAGAATAAAGTACATTAACGCAATTAATTGTTATTACAATTTTAATCTCTAAATGTTTCTCTAATTTAATGCATTCAAGATATATAATATCAAAATTGTTGCTTAATGTTTAACTTAGAAAAATCGACCGAAACGTGTGGCTATGCTACCTTGCCTACAAGAATAAAGTACATTAACGCAATTAATTGTTATTACAATTTTAATCTCTAAATGTTTCTCTAATTTAATGCATTCAAGATATATAATATCAAAATTGTTGATTAATGTTTAACTTAGAAAAATTGATCGAAACGTGTGGCGATGCTAGCTTGCCTTCAAGAATAAAGTACATTAACGCAATTAGTTGCAGTTATGATTTTGGTCTTAAAATGTTTACCTAATTTGTTCCTTTCAATATATATAATATCGAATTTATTTCTCAACGTTTGACTTAGAAAATTCGACTCGAACGTATGGCGGTGCTACCTTGCCTACAAGAGTAAACTATATCAACGCAATTAGTTGCTGTTATGATTTTGGTCTTAAAATGTTTCCCTAATTTGTTGCTTTCAATATATATAATATCGAATTTATTGCTCAATGTTTGCCTTAGAAAAATCGACCGAAACGTGTGGCTATGCTACCTTGCCTACAAGAATAAAGTACATTAACGCAATTAATTGTTATTAAAATTTTGATCCCAAAATGTTTCTCTAATTTAATGCATTCAAGATATATAATATCAAAATTGTTGTTTAATGTTTAACTTAGAAAAATTGATCGAAACGTGTGGCGATGCTAGCTTGCCTACAAGAATAAAGTACATTAACGCAATTAATTGTTATTACAATTTTAATCTCAAAATGTTTCTCTAATTTAATGCATTCAAGATATATAATATCAAAATTGTTGCTTAATGCTTAACTTAGAAAAATTGATCGAAACGTGTGGCGATGCTAGCTTGCCTACAAGAATAAAGTACATTAACGCAATTAGTTGCTGTTATGATTTGGGTCTTAAAATGTTTCCCTAATTTGTTGCTTCCAATATATATAATATCGAATTTATTGCTTAACGTTTGATTTAGAAAATTCAACTCGAACGTGTGGCGCTGCTAGCTTGCCTACAAGGGTAAACTATATTAACGCAATTAGTTGCTGTTATGATTTTGGTCTTAAAATGTTTTCCTAATTTGTTGCTTTCAAGATATATAATATCGAATTTATTGCTCAACGTTTGACTTAGAAAATATTAATCTGCTTGTTACAAATTACATACTTTTTCTTAAAAACAACTATGTTTTCTTCTCATTAATTGATTCCTCTCATAATTTCATGCAGTATTGAGGTATGGTCATCGAAAAATGAATATTTTACGAGATATTGTATAGTTTATATAAAATTATGTTACATTAATTCATATTTCTTTCTTTTGCCTTTCATTTAAGGAGAGTGTATCTTTGAACCTACAAAAAAGTAGGTGTGACAAATTGTTTGCAACAAATTACTTGACAAATAGTAAATAAATTTACTATTTAGTATTAGTTTCTTACATGGATTTATGAAAAATGAGAAAATTATAGTTGCATAAAGTTTATTTACTAAGATATACAGGGTAATAGTCATTCAGGGTAATAATCATTTAGGTTTAGTTTATAGATTAATTACAAATAATTTAAAGAAACTTTGATATTTACATTCGTTCTTGAGAAGTCCATGTAGAAGCTAGTACTAAGTTGTAAATTCATTTATATTTGTCGAACAATTTGTTGTATTTAAAGGTATCCATTCCCCTTAAATGATATTAGTGAGAAACAAAGAGTTTTAATTTTTTGGGCATAATTATCTCCAGGACTGACGGTTTCAAGAATTTGCAGCTTCTCAAGCGGATACAGATGAGTTAATTTTAATTTTAAATTATACAAAGAGGCTGCTGTGCGCCTGTAAAAAAGGGCTGCTGTGTGCCTGTAAAAAAGGGCTGCTGTGCGCCGATACAGAGCTGCTGTGCGTCTGTAAAAAACGACTGCTTTGCGTCAATACAGAGCAACTGCGCGACTGAGAACCGCGGCTGCTGTGCGCTTATAATAAAAGAGTGACGCCTATATAGCAATTGTTTGTCTACATTATATACATACAAAATGTCTGTAAAGACAAAGAAGCATATGGTTCTATTGCCTAAAGAAAAAGATATAGTTATTCAAGGTGAATGGTTAACTGACATGCTCATGGAACATTTTGATCATCTTTTACAAAATTGTTCAGATTTTAGACCTGTCGAAACCTGGCGAGTGCAATGTCTTGATACGATTCAACCTATGCCAATAGATAAAAAACATATACAAATATTGCATAGTTCATCTAGTCCATTCGATGGACATTGGGTATGCAGTTATTATAACATGAAACATATATTTATTTACGATTCTTTAAATTCTAAGGAATTTCACGAGTATCATAAGCAGTTCTTAACAAGATTATTTCCAACATACAATTTTGAGAAACATCCTGTCAAATTTCCTACCGTGCAACGTCAACCAAACAGTAACGATTGTGGTGTTTTTGCAATTGCTTTTGCGATCTCGTTGTTATTTAATATTAAACCTGAAAAAGTAAAGTATGATCACAGTTTAATGCGTCTGCATCTGCTAAAAATTTTTGAAACAAATGTAATTGAGCATTTTCCTCAAGATTTACAATATATTCCTCAGAAAGTGTTTCCATTAACAGTAATAAAAGCAAGAGAGGCTGAAGCTATTCGTATACGTACGAAACGTCAATATGAGACACAGCAACAAAAATTAAGATTAAAAGAAACACTCGACATTGTTCAATCTAAAAAAGATTTGAGTAATAGTCAGTTACAAACAGAATGCATTTTAAAACAATGTCCAGAAACATTGAATAATCTTAATATTGAACAAATTAATAAATATTCTCAAAACGATCAAAACGATAAGAAAAATAAAATTTATGATATAAATAAAAATTCTGGAAATAAATGTCTTTAATATGAAAATAATGTTTAATTAGAAGATATAAAATAAATAATCAAGTAAATATCAAACATTAAAATATGTTGCATGAAATAATGTACAATATTTAATTATACTTATAAAAGTGATTTATTAAATTCGACCTGACTGGCCAATACAAATAATTCAACACAACGTTTCGGCCCTTGGGTACGAGCCCTTATCAAGTGTGTCTATAAAAAATTAACAAAAAAATTTTTGTATAATTGACAATAAGAAACAAACCGTAATTTGTAATGTAAAGTACAGGATATTACAGCTTGAAAGGTAACGTTCTTAAAAATATCCTGTACTTTACATCACAAATTGCGGTTCGTTTCTTATTGTCAATTATACAAAAATTTTTTTGTTAATTTTTTATAGAAACACTTGATAAGGGTCCGTACCCAAGGGCCGAAACGTTGTGTTGAATTATTTGTATTGGCCAGTCAGGTCGAATTTAATCAATCACTTTTATAATTTTATTTATCACTGGCGACTTCTATTTAATTATTTGATATTTAATTATACGTTTATCGTGTTAATTTATTATTGTTATTATATTATTGTTTTATATTTTATACATATTATTTATTATTAGTTTTTTTGTTAACATTTTTATCTTGAATACATACACGTGATTATACAAAATAATTACCTATTTAAATTAATTAAAATTATCAGATTAATAAATCCATTACTTATTAATATCAATATTATTAGCATCAATGATACATTAGATTTATTCCGTTTACAATAATAAGATTTTATATTTCAAGAATACATCTTGAGAGGGCTCCGTTTGTCTACATTCCCGATTGCCAACTGGTTCGTTTGCGCACAAACTTTTGCCGACATTCCCGATTGCCTACAAGCATTATTGCACACATGTAATAATTAAAACACATTGCACACATGATATCTTTGCGCACATACACATTGCACACATGACATTATTACTCACATACACATTGCACACATGACATTATTGTGCACATACACATTGCACACATGACATTATTGCGCACATACACATTGCATACATGACCATATTGCACACATTAAATAAGAAAATCATATTAACATTTTGCACACACGACTTTGTTGCGCGCATACACATTAATTTATATAATCATTAATATATTATTTAATATTAATGTATATACTATAATCATTTTTATAGGATAAATCTAAACCATCCATTGCTCCCATTCGATAGTTCTAAAGCCGCTGCATCGGACCAAATGTACAAACAATCACGTCCTCTGCATATACACCAGTCTGTCCAATGATACGCTCTACCTATTAATAATTCTTTTGCATCTTCCATTCTTTGATCATCTCCCGATTGATTTGATTCTGCTTCTGGCTCGGGTGTAGTTTTTTGTGATCCAGCTAAAGGTCGATTCAGACATATCCGTGCCGTATCCGTGACGTATCCGTTCCGTGCACATCCGTGCATGAAAATAACGTTTCCATAATTTTATATTAGAGTATTCTTACATTTCAGTATCCGTATCAGTATCCAGCCGTCCGTATCAGTGTCAGTGCGTAGACAGTGATCTGTACCGATATTTTCACTGAACGGACGGCACTAGAAGAGAAAATCCTCCGAGTGTTTAAAGATTTGAAACAGTTTAGCTACACATTTTGTTCAAAACGACTGCAAGCGCAGTTAAATTTCGCTCATTATCGCTGCCGCTAATTATTCTTATTTTATCGGGCATTAAAGACAGCGTGCGACTTTGGTTGTTATTCAATCTTCATTCACTTACGCTTTCTTTTTTTGCGTAAAACGGTTTCTTCTTCATCTAAAATTAGTGCAATTACTGTAAGTTCTTTGATTGAAAAATTCGTCTTTCTCTCTTTCGTTCTTGACATACTGAACGAAAATCGACGGATACAGAACTGAAGTATGTGAATACTTTGCACTGATGAGTACGGATACGGAACGGATACGTCACGGATACGGCACGGATATGTTTGAATCGACCTTAAAGCGGCAACTTTTGAAAATATTCCTAAACGTGCAAAATGTGTTCTAGGAATTCATCTGTGCCTTTAATCATCAAATCCTGTATCATTTGCAGGACGAAATGACCATCTTCATCTTCCTATTAATATATTAAAACATACACAAGTTTTTGAATAGTTTTAACAAAACAATCAAAACAACTACACACAAAACAGATAATAAAAATATTTATCTTTCTGAAATATATAAAAGAAGGAAAAGTGCAAAATAATTTACTTTATATTATAAAAAGAAATAAATATATATAAAAAAATTTTTATTTTGCAAAACATGCACATAATAAATACACATGTTATATGCATTTTTTTTTCTTAAATTACAATTTGCTAACATGCCAATGGATCCCACCAATGACAAACAGGCAGTAAACAAAAATAGACTTAATACTTTAATAGTTTTATCAGAAGTACAGATTTTTTCAAGTTTCAAGTTCCTTTATTTATCTTTTTCATATTTCAATCAGTTGATTCCCAGGTAGCACATGTTGGTATATAAACGTTTCCTAAACGTATCTAATACCATGAGATACGTTTAGGAAACGTTTATATAACCAACATGTGCTACCTGGGTTAGCTTGTAAATTTTGTACTTTCTTGTAAATCTCACAATAATAAAATTTATTGTTGCATTTTATATACATATATATAAGGATTATACACTATAAAAAATATAAAGAAAATCATTATTCACACTTTATAATTAAGAAACTAATTGAGACTAATTTGTATTAAGATTTTGAGACTAATTATATTCAATTTCTTGAAAAAAAAAATAATAATAATAACCGCACACTAATACAAAGATCTGTGATTCTATCAAGTAATATATCCAAATGGAGACATGCGTAATAAGTATGTTAAATTTCACGCTCTTTAAGCACATTATATTTTATGTTAATGATAAATGTACATCTAAAATCTCGACAATTATTATTAATTTTAAAAAATTAATGGAATCTCGCGGAATTATGAACAGCACGAAAAAGACTAAAGGCCTTTCGCGAACGATGGAAATATGCAATAGACGTTACCGTCTTATCAAGAATATAGTTGCGACAAGACTTGCGAGTTACAATTCGTTGGTTTGATGAAAAAACTTCTAGTAGGACGCACTCTTATAGTTGGTCTCTTGGCTATCTTCGAGGATATTATCCAGGGTACACCGGCAGGGCATAAGGTGGAAGGCTGCCTCTGCTCACTGGGAGGTGGACCAACACGTACTCTACGTCGTGGACGACCCGTCTCTAGTTTCTAGCACCTTCTTCTTCTTCTTCTTCTTTATAGCTGGTTCTAGAGTAGGCCAACTGTGGCGCTATTAACCTAGCTCGCGATATACGATCTAACCCGATAACACTCGATCGACCCGCATCATCGACCACCAATCAAACATTTATATATATATATTTTAAATATATTAAAATTAATAAAATCACAAATAATACGTACTTACGTTAATATCACAATGTTCTATGTGATTATTCACTAACCCCGCTCACAAAGTGTCATCGAACGATAAACTCGGTGATTGTGTGGCTCGATAAATAACACACACTTATTAACTTTAATAATACTACTATTAAACTTTTTAAAATATTTCACACAATATCTTCTATCGCAACACATTTAACCTTTATCATCACTACTAATCTGACATAGGTCTTGAATGCTAAACGGCCAATCTGCTATCACTCTTTTACTTGTAGTACATCGATCAATGTAATCCTTGAGAGTATCTTGTAACTCTTTATTTATTTTCTCTATACAGAGATTCGCTTCTGTAATTTCCTTAAACTTAAGGCTTGCTAAATTAAACTGATCCATAACCAATACATCCGGAAAACATCTAATCTTATGTAGTGCCATCATTATTTTGACATTGTTTTTATCCTTCTTATCACAGACCTTATTAGGTACTAATTTACATCTAAGAGTCTTATATCCCACATAATCAGTCTTAATCTTTATACTCTGCGTTTCCATTCTGTTTGACTCTCCCTTCTTTCTGTTAACCTCAGTTAACTTTCCTCTTTTATTTACATAAACGACATCAAACCTTTCTTCTATATTATTTCGCCTATTTTCTTTTCTCTGCTCACTTTGGCTATTTTCTTTTTGCTTATTTTTCACCTCCTTTTTATTATTCTCGCTAATCTTTTCTATCTCCATGCTGCATTCTTCTATTTCCTCTATTATTGCATCAACATTAATTTCTTTTTCATTTTCAGTTTGCATTTCGAAACCGTCTCTGCCATAACCTACAATGTGCCCCCCTTCCCAAGGGGGCTCAACTCGCTCTCACGACTTGAAAATTTTCTAATTTGCGATTTTTATCCGTAAATACTAATCTCCTATCGTTATTCAATTAGAGAAGATGAAGAGGAAAGTGTATGATCCGGAGAAAAAAGAAGCTCATTTTAAAGAAACGGATAATATAATTATTATGATAAAAGGAAATCGCTTGGCTACTAAGCTAAAAATATATGAAGGCATGGGATATTTGAAGGTAAGACCTTATATAGAAACGGTCAAACAATGTTACAATTGTTTCAGATTCGGACACATGAAAACAGTGTGCAAAAGGGAAGCGAAATGCCTTGTTTGTGGAGCGCAGGAGCATGGATTATGTAATGAGTCCTTGAGATGTTGTAATTGTGGTGATAATCACAGATCGACATATAAAGGTTGCTCAGTTTATCAAAGAAATAGGGATATAAAGGTAATTATGGCCTATGGTAACGTATCCTATCATGATGCGGTAAGAATGATAACGGATCAGGAAGAGGCTCCAGAGATGAGATATGACAGATATGAAACACCAATGAGATGGCCTAGATTGCCGATTTCGTATGCTGATATTGGTAAACAACCTAATTTAGCAAGCCTTAAGTTTAAGAAAATTACAGAAGCAAATCTATGTATAGAGAAAATAAATAAAGAGTTACAAGACACACTCAAGGTTTATATTGATCGTTGTACTATTACAAGTAAAGGGGTGATAACATATTGGCCTTTTAACATTCAAGAACTATGGGAAGCACTGGAGAGCAGAGATGATATAGTACAATTAGAGAAAATGAAGAGGAAAGTATATAATCCGGAAAAAAAGAATCTCATTTTAAAGGAACGGATAATATAATCATTACGATGAAAGGAAATCGTTTGGCTACTAAACTAAAAATATATGAAGGCATGGGATATTTGAAGATAAAATCCTACATACATAGAAACGGTTAAACAATGTTACAACTGTTTTAGATTCGGACACATGAAAACCGTATGTAAAAGAGAAGCGAAATGCCTAGTTTGTGGAGCGGAGGCACATGGATTATGTAATGAGCCCTTGAAATGTTGTAATTGTGGTGGCCATCACAGATCAACATATAAAGGATGCTCAGTTTATCAAAGAAATAGGGATATAAAAGTAATTATGGCCTATGGTAATGTATCGTATCATGATGCTGTAAGAATGATAACGGATCAGGAGGAAACTCCAGAGATGAGATATGACAGATATGAAGCACCAATGAGATGGCCTAGGTTGCCGGTTTCATATGCGGATATGAGTAATCAATCTTCCAAGGTAAGTGGAAAAGCAACACCTGAAAAGAGAGGAGGTGAGACGAGAGGTGAGGAGAGGAAAAAAGATCTGAGGCAGGAGACTAGGAAAGAAAGTACACAGAATAAAGAAGTGACTCCCAAACTGAGTGAAAAAAGAACAACATATTATAAGCAGTTTAATTCTAGACAAGAAGAAATTCCAAAGGCCAGAAGAGAATTGGCGCTTCATAGATATGCCAATGAGATGGAGGAGAAAAGGAGGTTTAGCCCTCGGAAACGAAAAAGAGATAGGACAGAGTGGCAGGAAATGATGTATGAGGGACCTGTGACAAGAGGACTGCAGGAAAATATGAGATGAACGGATTATGAGGACATAGGACAAGACAGGTGGGATCAGAGAAGTATGAAAGTGAGCAGATTGATAGAGGGGGCGAGAAGAAAGTATGTTATGGCAAGCGGAGGTAGAATTAATTTGAGTGACTTAAATACCCCCCAGAGTACAGGGAGGGTGGTTTCTTATTGGAATAATTAAAATTTCAATGGTAAGAATTTTATTATGCGAGAGGTTTAAGAGGTAACAAACTAGAATTGGATACCCACATCCAGGACTTTGATATAGCTGTCATTACGGAATCTAAAATAAATAATCTGGAAAGAGTTAGGTTTCCGGGTTATAAGATAGTAGAAAAGGAGAGCGACAGAAGTAGTGGAGGTATAGTAATAGCTGTTCGACAGAATGTAGAGATCAAAGTAATTAAGGACTGGCCGATTGGATCCGATAATATAGATAAATTTGGTTGCACGATCTTAAATTCTACTATTCGCTTTAATTTAATCGCCGTTTATCGGCGTCCAAAAGGCAGAGAAGAAGTTAGGACTTGGAGAGAGATGTTACGTTTTGAAAAAAATGGGTATAATTCGATTATAATTGGTAATTTTAATGCCCATCATATGGTTTGGAATTGCAGAGACACGGACTATAATGGCGAGAAATTATATGAACAAATGTTGGATAGTAATTACCTATGTGTAAATCAAGATACATTGACAAAGCTTAATTGTACTAACCAGGCGGCATCGAATATAGATTTAATATTTGCAGAAGTCAATATAGTGGATAGTATTACACACGATCAAATCAATGAAAGAAAAGTGAGGTTCGAATCATTTCCCGTTAGACATTAAAATAGATACGATGATAATTCGATATAAGAAGATCACTAATAGAATATCTAAGAAAAAAACGAATTGGACAGACTGTATGGAATATGTGCAAAAAGAAGTAGAGACCCTAGGGATGAAAGTTAATCAAGGCAGCTTGCAGGAGAGGTACACCCGATTTACAGAACTAATTATAGAAGCGGTTAATGTTGTTTCAGGCAGGATAAGTTTTTACTTCTTTTCTTTTGAAAAGAAAAGGACACTGCAGGAACACAACGAAAACAGGATAGGAGGACTCACCAACAGGTCAAATGGTGGGACGCTGAGTGCGAGAAGGCTGTTAAAGAAAGAAAAAAAAAGTTAAAAATATATAAGCGTTTACAAGATTTGCATTCGTTTATTGAGTATAAACGACAAGTCGCAGTTGTCAAAAAGATTATTAAGAGGAAAAAAAGGGATTGCTTCACGGAGTTTTGTAATAGTATTAGTAGGACCACTAGTTCGAAATATGTATGGAATGTGATGAGGACGTTTAAGAAAGCCTGGAATAAAGTACAGTGGAATAAGTGGCAAGAAGTGGACAAGGAGCAGGTTATAAGAGAAGAAATTGACAAACTATCCCCCCCCCCGGAGTAACTGAGGCAGATGAGCAGAAGTGGAATGAGGAAATTGTAAATGAAAATCACTCACTGGATTCGTTGTTTACACAGAAGGAGCTTAACAGGGCACTCAAATTAGTGAAGAAAGACTCGGCTCCAGGAAGAGACAGTATAGATTATAGGATGTTAAAAAATCTATCTCAAAACGCTAAGGCTTTATTGTTGGAAATATATAACAATATATGATGTGGGGATTTAGTACCACAGGAATGGTATCAATATCAGGTACTCTTTATAGATAAAGAAAACAAAAAGGAAGTCAAGCTTATATCTTTGTCATCGTGTGTGGATAAAGTAATGGAACGGTTGGTCAATGAAAGGTTAGTATGGTGGGCGGAAAGACATGATAAATTACATCCGTGGCAGAATGCATTCCGGAGAGGTAGATCGTGTGCTGAAAATTTGGTATCTTTGAGAGCTGATATTCGGACTGCGTTGCACGGTGATGAATATGGAATGGTTGCGTTTCTTGATGTTTCTTCGGCATATGATAATGTGCAATTTAATATTTTGAAGGGCAAACTCAGGTTCATGCAGTGTCCAAGGAGGATCCGTTACTTCATTTTAAGATGGTTGAGATACAGAGAGATAGAATATATTATCAATCAGCAGGAAAAAGTTATGAGAGTGGCTAGAAAGGGCTTACCTTAAAGAACGGTGCTCAGCCCATTACTCTAGGCCTTGTATACTAATGATATTACAATAGATACGGATGATCGGGTTAGAATATTACAGTTTGCTGATGATATAGGAATGTATAGGTGTGGATCCAATAGAAGATCTAATAGGGATAGTATAGAAGAGGCGGGGTAAATATAATTGCGATGAATTTGCAAGAAATAGGTTTGGTTTTGGAACCTAAAAAAACAACATTGGTAGAGTTTTCAAGAAGTGGTTACATTGATAATAACTTGTACATAAGTATAAGTACCCGGGTGTATTGTGAGAAGGAAGCCAAGTTCCTGGGAGTGGTATTCGACAATCGGATGACTTTTGATAGGCAGGTGCAAGCGATTAGAGGAAAGATGGAGAAAGCCAATTCCATAATGAAATACCTTAACAATGTCACGAGAGGGTCAAATGGATCAACTGCATTTATGCTATATAAGAGTATGGTAAGGTCGGTGTCGGAGTATGGTAGTTGTGTGTATGCTCTTACAACAAATGAGTTGAAGCTTAAAGTAGAAAGAAGTCAATTCAGTGGGCTGAAAACAGCGATGGGGTATAGAAATAGTACACCAACAAATGTAATTATCGCTGAATCTAAGGTGGACCTACTTATGAATAAAGCTTTAATGTTAGCTGAAAATTTTTGCTGTAAGGTCATGAAATATGGAGATTCTTTTACAGGAAAGTCTTGCTCGTCTGTGTGAGAAAGAAAAATACATCAGATTTAGGAACCCTATGGAGAAAAAAGTGTGTTAGTAATGGCATGAGAGAGAATAAATAACTTATCAACTTTGATTGGACTGTGGACAAAAAAATTTGATTTGTCGTATTCAATGTATGAAGATTTAACGGAAAATATTACAGTGGATTTGGATATTGGAGGAGAAATATCAGGAAATAAGAAGCATCAAGAGAAGAAGACATTGGAACAATTACGTTATACGAATAAGGATATTTAAATAATTGATAAGATATCTCAGAAACATCGGTTGAGTAAGAATGTTGTTGTTACTTACACGGATGGCTCAAGACCAAAGGGTGCTTGTTCTACAGAAGCTGGAATCGTGTTTGATGAGAGTGAAGAGGCGTTTATGGTAAGCCTTCCTCGAGGCAGTTCTACATTTACGGCGGAAGCTTTTGCAATTAAAGGAGCTCTAGAAAAGTTAGAACAGGTTAGATATACACAGTACGCGGATAGAAGAGATGTAATAATAATGTCTGATTGTCAGAGTGTATTGAAAGCTATTAAGAACAATAGGATGGATGTATATAAAAACAAGTATGTACTAGAAATTAGAAGAAGACATTTCCGTCTCAAGAATGAGTGTAATATGAATTTGGTGTATGTATGAATACCGGCACATCAGGGGATAACAGGAAATGAGATAGCGGATAGATTGGCTAAGATGGGTGCTGTGGAGGAATCTAGTACAAATATTGAGGTACGAATATCGGACTTAAAAAAGTTATTTAAAAAGGAAGCATGGAAGAAAACTCAAGAATGCATAGTAGAAGAGAGTAGATTCAAAGGAAAGGATTATTTTAAAAGATTCTATGATGGGAATAGGAAAAGACCTTGGTTCCGGAAGATTAGAGCGGAAAGATATTTCTATACGTTTATCAACAGAATCAGGGCAAATCATTATAATCTTAACGAATCCCTAGCAAGGAAGGAATATATTGATTCCCCTAGGTGTGAGTGTGGAAGTGAGAGGGAGGATGTGAATCACGTGATCTGGCAGTGTAGGAAATATGAGGAGGAGAGGAAAGTTATGGATGTTGAGTTGGTCAAACCTAATATAGCGGGGACGGAAGATGTGTTGAGTGTAATAGAAAGAGAGGACTGGATGAAGATTGGTGTGATTTTTAATTTTGTGAAGAAAATAAACAAGATAATTTAAATAGTTCAAGAGATAGTACGCTAAATAACCCAAAGGCAGGGTTGAAGGCGTTATAGGGTTCCAACCGGAACCTAACATTTAAAAAAATACTAATCTGACACGATACGAACTGTCATATTATCATAATATAACCGCGAAACTCGCCGCGATCTCGAACGCCAGCGTCGACCAATCATATACGCGAAAAGGGGCAACAATACGTGCAATATATTCGACTCCAAACACGCACTTCTCGCGTCTCCATGACTTTTTTTATACAGGACTAGCACGCAGCGCGCGCGTGAGCGCGCGCTTTCCACAGATATTACACCTTCGGATATTACATCACATAATTGTTACTTTGATCATTATTTGCCTCGTTCTTTCTTTGTATATCAACCAAATTATAGATAGTCACTTATTCATCTGTTATCACGTGTATAAAAATGAATAAGAAATTACATTAGAAGATTATTCCTTTAAATTATTCCAATTAATTTTTCTGCAATACGGATCTTCAATAAATAAATTTTTAATTCTGTGCCTTTTTAATTAAATATATATAAAAAATAATTGTGACAAATTATTCACCCTTCCTGTTTCTATCCCTCCCATTACATTCATTTTAAAATATTCATCCCAATCCCTCATTTCTATCATTCCGTTAATTCACTCTTTTTTTCTCCTCTCACTGTTCACCACTTCTCACACCTTTCCTTCTCTGCTCGCCTCACACACACCCATACTCTGCCATCTTTTGTTTTCCTCCTTCTCCTTACCTCTCACATAACTTATTACACTTCAATCTTTTTGCCCTATACCTCTCCATTTCGTCCTTTCCACAGCACCCATCTTACTTTCCTTTTCCCTCCTTACATTCATTATCCCAATATGATCTCGCCTCCTCTTTTTTCCTTCTTTTGCCTCTTGACTATCTCTTCTTCTATCCTCCCACCCTTTCAATCTCCACCACCATTACCACTAAATTATCCCCATATCTGTCCCTATCACCTTCCTTCCACATTTCCTTTTCTTCGTTCTTCTTTTCCCTTCTGACATATATAGATACTCAACTAATGATATTAATTTAAACAAATGTAAGGCATGAATAACAAATATGTTCATTAATTGCAACTAATTATCTGAATCTAATTGTATTCTATATTATTCGAAATATATTCTATGTACATAAAAATGTGTCCATTCTATTTAAATTTATACTCTCCCTCAACTTCCCCCCCCCCCCCACTACACCTAACCTTCCACCAAACGCCTCCTCAATATCTCCCTGTCCACTGAGTCAAATGCCGCTCTAAGATAGTAGATCTACTAAGGTTGCCACCACCTTCTTTTCTCATCTACAAAGTTCAGTATATACTATACATATATTATCAATTACTCTTCTCACCTTCACACATGCTCGGCACTCACATTAACACACCTATATACACAACATGTTTTTTTCATACATACTCTCTCGCACACACCGTTGCTGTTTAAAAAATTAAAAAATATGCAAAATATACAGAATTGTTTTCGCCGGCTTTAAATACTCTACATGACTATATATTTTATTACAATACATTATATTTTACCCTTTTTTAAAAATACTATTATAATAATTATATACTTGTTAAAAATAATCGAAAAAAATATTGAAATTTTATATAGTAATTTATAAAGATGAATACTTCTACAAACTTTCCTTATTTATATACTGATAAAATTCTTTCTTCTCTTTTAAAGACAAGACAATGTGTAAATATTTAGTACAATAATTAATAATAAAAACTACATTAATTCATTAATAATCAATACTTTATTAATCGTCATTCACCACATATTTCAAAGTTCCAGTATTTATAAATATAACAGTATAAAAAACATTCAGATGTTTTAATCATAAACAGATCCTTGTAAATTATCGCCGTACCTTTGCCAAAAATACACAATGATATATTATTTGCAAAATAATATTTTTCATAAAACTCTAGTACTCTATTTCTAACGTTAATGCCATTTGCTTCGATATTATGTGTAACTTTCTCTATAGCTTGTGCTGAATTTTGAAAATGGATGATCAGGCTTCACAGATCATTTATTTAATTATTTGAATCGCCAGGTGTTGCCCGATAATACTATTTTAAAAACCTACAAATTTGGAGAGCTCACTTTGATTATCTAAAGAAATAAATTTTTTTTACACATACTATATACAAAAAATATTGAAAAAGATCCGAAATGGATCAAAATTTTATGTATATTAAATATCAAGTATCAGTTTATTACGCACCAATTTTAATTAATTATTTATCTATTTATTTATCTATTTATTTTCCTATTTATTTATTTATCTATTTATTTATATATTTATTTGTCTATTTATTTTCCTATTTATTTTTTTATTTTTCTATTTAATTACATATTTATTTATTTATTTATTTATCTACTTATTTAATCTAATATGTTTAATTATTTATCTATTTATTTACTTTTAAAGACATTTGTTGATTGTTTTTAATCAACCTAATTATTTATTTGTTAACTATTTATTTATTTATTTATTTATTTAAGATCTGAAATGGATCGAAATGATATGTATGTTAAATAACAAATATTAGTTCATTATGCATGAATTATAATTTATTTATTTATTTACCTATTTTTGTATCTATTTATTTACTTATCTATTTATGATACATACTTTGCGTTATTCGTCTCTCCTTCCTGTTTCTCCCTTTTCCATCTTCTTTTCTCTCTCTCCTTCTCCCTTATTCCTTCTTATTGTCTTTTCTATTATCGACCAAAAATAGTTTCAAATTTCCTTCAATAAAGTCATTTTTTCAAGAAAAGATCTGTAATGGATCGAAATTATATATACGTTAAATAACAAATATTAGTTCATTGCGCATCAATTAAAATTTATTTATTTATTTGATGTTGTATCTTGTTCGAGAGCGCGGCGATTTTGTGCGATCACGCAATTTAAGCGTCGGACGGAAAGATCTCTTAAAAACACGACACCACACGTAACACAAAAGTCAATTTATTTAACAAACAGAATTCAAATAAACTATATACAAAATATTTACAAAGTATATTTGTAGGTGCACCACGACGATGCGCGTAACAAAAGCGGATGCAAAGCGCGAATCTCAGCGAGCGCGATTTTACAAGAAATATAACTAACAAGTTATACTTTAATAAAGCGGTTCTCTCAGCGGTTTTTCAAGCGGTTCTTTAAGCGGTAGAAACGTATCAGCGGCACAGCGATCTCACAGCGAAAAGCTCGCGAACGATCTCGGGGTTCTCTTTTAATAATTAGGTAAAGAGGCGTTTCTTTCGGCAATCACCAATGATTTCAATATTTTCGAGGTGACCCCGGGGCGCCGTGCGTGTAGGTAGTCGAAGGGGTGTTGTGCCTCGATATACGCACCTGACATGCGCGACGCGCGATAAGCTTCTATTATTGGTGATTCACGGATTTTATCGGATAATTGCGTATGCTTGCGAGCCTAATGTCAGTTGATCGACAGGTAAAATAATAAGTTGTGTTTGTTGTCGTAAACTTGAGTTTTTCAAAGGAAGAAAAACTTGTTTGTTGCTTCGCTTTGACCGACGAGAGAATAAACAGAATTTTCGAGAATCGTTTCAACCGAAAATCTGTTAGTTTTAAATCTTTAATCGTTGTAGCGATTTTTTAATTGAATCCATGCGATGCGCGGCCTTGCAACTAACGCGTATTTTCAGAGTGCAAATTTTGACACAGAATATGCAGCAGGCAACTGCGATCTTAAACATTCCCGCCCGCCTCGTCATTATGTGACGAAAATACTTTAATGCGTAAACGTGAGCAGGTATCGCAGCGGTGTGGATCGATACTCGATTGATTATCTAGTGATCGGATAATCAGAGCGTAAGGTAGCGAACGATGGCGTGAGCAGCGCGCGGTTGCGCGGAGCGAAGCACGTGGTAATCGCGTGGTTCGTTAGCTTACGTGCCGGTAGTTCGATGTTTATGTGTCGCGAATAGTGCGTGCAACATGAAATGAATGTTTAAGCGGTGAATTTAGTGCGATCAAGCGACAGTGCAGTTTAAGTGCATTGATGTGTGAGCCGCATAACAGTGGTGTAGTGAAATTTTTTGGAGACAACGGAAACGCGGCGGTGAATGAGAATGAAGTGATCGGTGATAGAAAGATCTGTGAATACGTGATGCTGGTAAGAAAAATACAGAGAAATGTGCAGTGCGGTGAATCGAACGGTAAATCGTAACAGTGAACAGTACATTTAAACGTAGCGACGACGTAAAATAATTACAGTGACATTGAATGAGAGCGCGAATAACAAGTAATTAGCGCGAACAAGAATAGTGACAGAAAAAAAAATAAAATAAAATTTCTTCGCATGTTAAGCTGTTCCTGGAGGCGGTGCTGCGTCGTTGGTCCCAGGAAGCAGCACAAGTTTTACGAGTGGTCGGACGAGCTCGGAGGTGGAAGTCCGGATGGTTACCACTCGAACCACGCCGTCGTTCCCTGGATGCAGCTTCGTGATCCTTGCGAGGGGCCATCGACTCGGAGGGGTGAGCTCGGAACGAACCAGGCAAAGGGCTTCGACGTCCGGACTTTTCTCCCTTTTCTGCCACTTTGGTCGCGGGGTTAGCGCAAGGATGTATTCTTGAGACCACCGCTGCCAAAAGTGGTCGCGCATTCGCTGGATGTGTCGGGAGAGTGTTGTCTCAGCCTCCTGCGTCAGCGACGGCTCGGGCACGGCCAGAAGAGGAGCTCCCACAAAAAAATGTCCCGGCGTCAGCGCGGAGATATCGTCTGAATCATCCGTGAAGGCTTGTAACGGCCGAGAATTCAAGCACGCCTCGACATGTGCGAGGAGCGTACTCATTTCTTCGTAAGTGAGCGTGAACTCCCCGATGACTCGACGTAGATGGTGCTTAGCTGACTTCACGGCAGCCTCCCACAACCCTCCGAAGTGCGGAGCTGACGGAGGGTTGAAGTGCCATTTTACTCCTTCCGTGGTTGCTGCGTGTGCGATGCGGCGGCTGTCGGATGACGACGCGCGGAAGAGCTCTCGCAGTTCTCTGTCTGCCCCGACGAAGTTCGTGCCGCAGTCGGAGTACACTTCCTCGCAGAGGCCTCGGCGTGACACGAAGCGACGAAATGCGGCGAGGAACGCCTCGGTGGTGTAATCCGAGACGACGTCGAGGTGAACCGCCATGGTGCTAAGACACACAAAAACAGCGATAAAGGCTTTGTGCGCTCGGTGTCCTCGGCCTTTGCTCGTCCGAATGAGGATTGGGCCGGCGTAGTCGACGCCGGTTCATGCGGGTCCAGTCCATCACAGTCTGTGCTCAAGGAGCTCGCTCGGTGAGATTCCTCTAGAAGCGCAGTCAGCTGGATTGTCGCGCCCGGGAACATGTCGCCATTGTGCCTTAGGAAGCTGTACCTGTATCTGCGACACACGATTTGCGACGTATGTCTTCCAGCGGGAAGCGTGTCCTTGGATCCAGTGCAGTGTGACCTTGGAGTCCGTCCAAAGATGAACCGGTGCTGTGGACAAACTTAGCGAAGTGCGGAAATGATTTGTTAAAACAGTTAAGAGAGTGGCGACGCAAAGTTCGAGTCGCGGTAATGACACCTGTTTCACAGGCGCGACCTTGTTCTTCGCGGCCAGTAAATGAAGAGACGTGGAGTCGTTAGCTTTGACGCGAAGATACACCGCCGCGGCATATTCTCGCTCTGATGCGTCGGCGAAGCCGTGGAACTCCAAGAGCGCGTCCTCGGTTCCGGTTCCTAGCCAGCGGTTAACGCGTAAGCGTTCAAGTTGAGGGAGTTCAGCAAAGAGGCGTTGCCACTGCTGAGCGTCCGCCGAAAGCGGAGCGTCCCAATCGAGTTGTCGCAGCCATGCGGACTGAATCAGGATCTTGGCGCGGATCACGACGGGAGCCAGCCAGCCCATCGGCTCGAAGAGGCGCGCGGTTTCCGACAGGATGCGCCTTTTAGTGAACTCAGTGATAGTGCGAGGGTGGGTTGAGAGAGTGAAGTGATCGTCGAGCGGATGCCCTAGCGTTGAGTGACACTCTCCCTCCCACGAGTGCGGTGTCTTTTGGAGTCGATGCTCCTGCGGAATTCCTGCAAGAATTTCTTCGCAATTCGCGGCCCATTTTCTAAGTAAAAACTCGCCCACCATGCACAACTCGCGTAGTTCGGACTGTGTCGCGATCGCGTCGGACAATGTGCTCGCTCCGGTGACGATGTCGTCTACGTAGCAATCGCGCCGCAACGAGATTGCGCCGCAAGGATAGCAAGCCTCTTCGTCGATGGCGAGCTGCCTGAGTGTTCTAATTGCGAGAAACGGTGCACACGCGAGGCCATACGTCACGGTCTTGAGTCTGTATTCTCGCACGCGGCCAGCGACGTTGTGACGCCATAGTATTCGCTGATAGTCGCGGTCTTCCGGGTGCACGATAATTTGGCGATACATCTTTTCGATGTCGGTCACCAACACATACCGGTGCCAACGCCACCGCAGAAGTACATCAGAGAGAGCCGATAAGAGATTGGCGCCGACGAGCAAATGCGAGTTCAACGACTCACCCGTCCTCGTGCACTGAGACCCGTTGAACACCACTCGAAGTTTTGTAGTGACGCTTGATTCTCGGAGTACACCGTGATGAGATAGGTAGCACTGCTGTTGATCGTTGTCCTTGTTGGGTGAATTTTCCACTAACTCCATGTGTTGCAGGTCCTCATACTCCTGCATAAAGGAGCGGTACAGTTCGCCGAATCGAGCATCCTGACGGCTTTTCCGCTCCATTGCGGTGAGGAGTAGCTCCGCCGGCCTACGTGTTTCAGCAAGCGATGTCGGCGCAGCAGAGAACGGCAGTCTCATCAGGTACCGTCCGGATTCCGTGCGTTTGTGAGTGCGAGCAAAGAACTTCTCGCACCTTTCTTCCCCCGGTGTGAGCGCGACCGGAGCGGCTGGCTCCTTCTCCTGCCCCCAGAAGCGGCGTACGAGTTCGGTCAAGTCGTGATCGACCGTGCATTGTAGAGAGCTGCTGCGAGCGTAAAGCGACGCAACACCGCAGACCCCGGAGAGGATCCATCCGAGAATGGTTTTTTGGGCGAACGGAACCTCGGGTCCGCCCTTCCAAAGACCCTCCTGGAAGATGATTGGATACACTTCGGCGCCCAGCAGCAGTTCCACTGGATTGTTGGCTGAAAACCGAGGATCAGCAGGCTGCAATCCTTGAAGATGAGGCCAGTTGTTGCTGCATCTTGTCGTTGGGCCGCGATACGCTGAGAGGCGAGGAAGAATGACTGCGACGGCGGAGAGCTTGGCTCCGGTCGCGCGAGACGTCAACGCGAGTGTCACCTTGCCGCGGGTCGACCCTGATGGTGTGTCTCCGATTCCAACAATGGACACGTCAGAGTGAACTCGCCGCAGGCGCAGACGCTGCACCAGAGCCTCCGATACGATTGAAACCTCGGATCCTTGGTCGATTAGGACTCTGACAGCGTGAAGAGTTCCATAGCGGTCGGCAACCATTACTCGCGCAGTCGCGAGAAGAATCGCCTTGCGGTCTTCGGTCTTACGCACGGCGGAGAGCGTGCTAACCTCAGCAGATTGCGGCGGAACGTACGCGTCGTGTATCATCGTGTGATGACGTGCCTTGCAAGTTGAACAATTCTTGCTTGATTGACATTTTGCAACAGGGTGGTTGCCAAAGCAGTTATAGCATAACCCGCTCTTTTCAATTACGGCTTTACGCTTACTACCCGGCTTGGCCTTAAACTCGCGGCACACCATGATTGAGTGTTTCTCCTTACAGAGTGCGCATTGTGAGGAGTCGAAACCACGTTTGGTGAAGTGCGTTTTAGCGGATCGCGACGAGTCTCCGGAGACTTTAGCGGTGTTCTTCAGCCTTGCGGCGTTGAGCGTGATAGTGCGTTTAGTGATAAAACTCATAAGAGTGTCGTGACTAGGCGGATCGGAGGAATCTGAGGTTGAAGATTCCTACTCGAGTCGCGTGCGCGGATCGAACAGTTCAACTACTCATTTCTAAAAGTTCATCTACATTCCTTCATGTAATTCCGAGTGGGAACCTATCTCATTTTGTACGTACAAACTGCAAAACTCTTATATTAAGCAATATATTGTTTCGACCTGACGCGTCAGGTTTATTATTACAATTATTACATAAGATGTATATGAGAGATTGTCCACCTTTACCGGGACACCCTGTATATTATATTAATATATTATAATTAAATATTAATGTTAAATTGAAAATTTATTCCGAATATTCGATACTCAATATTAAGTAATAATATTATAAATTTATTATTACTTTTTTAAATTGTTTGATAAAATAAAATTTTATTTTAAGTAATTATTTTTTTTAAACCTTTTCAATATCTATTTATAAACGTATATTTAACATAAAATATCACACAATATATTTAATTTTATAAGTTTTATGTTATAAAATTTATATTTTATTTATGTTTTTATGTATGCAAAATCTTTTAAAAGTTTCAGATCGTTAAAATTTCTCAAAAAGGACTAAATAACAAGAAATATGTAAGAAATAAAATTGTAGGGTTTCAAAATATTTACTTAACAGACTGACTTTATATATAGAGATAAAGACCCCAAGGACATATAAAAGTCGAGTTGAAATTTTTTAATAAAAACTATTTTTTATTGCAACATTTTTTTATAACTAACATCAAAAGATTTTCAAAACAATACAAATAAACACCATTCGGTTAAGAACTCTCTAAGTTATAAATCCTCAATGTTCGACTTTGCTTCTTACATACTTTTGTTATAGTTGGTTATTTTCGAGATATTTTAGCGTTTCGGGACTTTTAGAGAATTCTGTCTATATATATACATATATATATATATATATATATATATATATATATATATATATATATATCATTGCAGAGACCATGGCACATAGAAAAACTTAAGCAGTAAGACTTAAGCAGTAACCCAATTGACCAATCACAGTCAAGTATTCTAGAAAACTTAAAATAGCCATTGGTTAATTTGATTAAATGATTAATTCCACCCTTCAGTAGAACAAGAATTATAAGATTGTAATTCAGATATTCATTCCAAGAAGATATAATATTAGCAAAAACTTCCATATAAATATTTTATTTCTCATTTAATTTATTTAAAATCAAAGTCAATTTAGTTTAGTTTTTAAATACAATTTAATAAACAACGCCAACATGGATAAGATAATCAAGAAGTGAGCTTGTACTTGCTCGGTAAGGGATTAATTCCATCCTCCAGTAGAACAGGAATTATAAGATTCTAATTCGAACATTTATTCCAAGAAGATAATAATATTAATAAAAACTTCTGAGAAACTTAAGTATTTAATACACCATTTTGTTCCTAAATTGAGAAATAGGATTTGTAATAAAATAATTTATTTTAACTAATTTAACTATTTCAAACGTAATCATATATTATATGTATATTTTATATAATTGTATGTATATGTATATGTATATGTATATGTATATATGTACCTTTTTAAAAAAAGGTAAAAAAAAGGCGCCAAGTACACGCGCCATAGTTTTTGTGAAAAACTATTATGTATTTACAAAATAGTGTTATTTCAACTGTAAAAAACTACTGTAAAAAGCTATCTTCAAAATAGTGTTATTATAATCTACAAAATAGTTATTTTAATCTACACAAAGTAGTGTTATTTTAAACGACGGTAGCGACAGAGAAAGAGGCTGGAAGGAATGAAGGAGTTGGTAAGGAAAGGAGATGGCGGCAGCAGTAGTGATTATTATCGGCGGTTATTAGGAGAAGAGGCGGCAGGGTAATGTGTGGTGGCGTCATGGGAAGATGCGCGGGCCACGTGCGTGGACCACGTGTCGCATCAGATTAGCTATGAATACGTATTAACGAGACGGCGACGAAGAGTAAAGTGGTGAAATGATTAAGAAGATTAGAGCAATGAGAGGAGAGGGAAAGATGGACTGGATGGAGGAGCTGGTGAAGGAAGTGAAAGGGATAAGAAGAGAGTTGAGGTTAATAAGAGTGAATGGAGTGAGAGGAGTAGGAAGGGAGAGAGTCGAGTGCGTGTCGGAAGGAAGCTGGGGGGAGAGAAAAAGAAAGAGGATAAGGCGAAGGAAGCGAAGGACGGGAAGGAAGCAAGAGGAGGAGAGAAAGAAAATAGTGAGAAGAAAGAAGAGGAAGGGGAGGAAAAGAAGAAGGAAGAAAGGGATACCGGAAAAAAGGCGGTGGAGGAGGTTAAGAGAGTAAGTTAAGAGGGAGGAAGAGAAGATAACAGGGAAGGAGGAAGCGAGGTAGGTGAAATGGGGGGAGAGGAGGAAACTGGGGGAGTAGCGAGGAAGAGGATGAGGCGAAAGAAGCGAAGGACGAAAGGGAAGCAAAGGGAGGGGAGAGGCAAGAGGTTAAGAAGAAAGAAGAGGAAGGGGAGGAAAAGGAGGAGGGTGAAAGAAGTACCGGAAAAAAGGTGGAGGGGAAGGGTAAAAGAGTAGATTTAGAAGGAGGAAGAGAAGATATCGGGAAAAAGGGAAGTGAGGTAGGTAAAAAGGGGGAGGAAGGGAGAAGCTGGTGGAGTAGCGAGGAAGAGAAAGAAGAGGAGAAGGACGGAGGAGGATGGGAGATATGGAAAAAATTAGAGGAGAGAGCAGAAAAGGAAAGGAGAAGAAGAGAGAAGAGGGAAAGGGAGAGAGCAGAAAGAGAGAGGAAGGAAGAGCAGGTGAGAAGGGAAAGAAGAAAGAGAAACATAATATGAAGGGGTATAGAAGAAGACAGTCCAGAGGAAAAAGAAGTAGGTTTATGATAAGGTTAGCGGAAAGAGTATTGGAAAGGAAGGTGAAGGTCAGAGGTGTTGAGGAAAGGATAGGAGAAGGAGGGAAGGAAATAATGCTGTAATAATGAAGAAAGAGGGAGAGAAGGAAGAATTGCTGGAGAAGAGTGGAGAGATAAGGAGAAGGTGGGAGATCATAGTGGAGGAGGATTTGACAAGGGAAGAGAGGAGGTTAAAGTGGAGGATAGCGGAGAAAGCGAGGATGGAAAGGAAGAAAGGAAGGAAGGTAGTGAATGATAACAGGAGATTCTGGATAGAGGGGAAGGAGTGGAAATAGGATGAAGAGAAAGAGAGATAGAGGGAGTGAGAAGGTGGGAAGGACAGGAAAGGGGAAAAAGGGGAGGAGGAAAAAGAAGGGAAGGGAGTGAGGAGGACAGGGGAATAGGGTGAGGAGGGAGGTTAGATGGAGGGGAGATGGAGACGCTGATATCTTTGTCGTATGTTTTGAGGGTGGGGAGAGAGGAGGACAAGAGATTAGACAGTAGATGGAGGGAGTGGAAGAAGGAAGAGAGAGGGAGATGTGATAGAGAATTTTTTTGTTTATTACCTTGTTATTGTTTTTCTTCACAGAGGAAAGGGGAAACGAGAGGGGGAGAGGAGGCAAAGAGAGGAAAGAAGAGGAGGCAGGAGAGGGGGATGAAAAGGAAAAGGACGGAGAGGGGAACGGAAAGAGGAGGAGGAAGAGACGGAAACGAGGAGGAAGAAAGGGGAAGGAGAAGATGGAAACGAAGAAGGTGAGGAAGAGGGTAAACAGAAGAGAGGAGTTGGAAGAAGATCGATGGCGAGGGAAGTAGGGAATTTAGAATGTAATGGTCGCCAAGGGCCAGGTCGGGTTAAAGTATTAGTTTTTTTATGTTTTGTAAACGGTTCGGGAATGCTCCTTAAAAAGGCGCCTTGTAACCCTGAGGGGAACAATAAATGAATCTCTATCTATCTATTACCTATTGTAATTTTATTATTATATATTTTATTTTATAATTTTTAATGCCAAACATTAATTAATGTTAACATATATACACTTATTGACTAATAAAAGTTTTTAACATCATTGTACTAATTCATAACATAATATTATGTACGAACAATTCATAACATGACATTATGTACGAACAATTTATTTGGATAATTCTGTTGTATTATTGGCACATGCCCTTTTTATAATCGGTTTCGTACCCTGCAAACACTGGGCAAAAGTTAATTTTTGTTTTCTTGCGATAATTTTGTCAGATGTATTTTCTACATCCAAATAAAATACATCACTTGAAAAATAAATTCATAATATTAACACGTTAAATGTTGTGGGATTCACTAGTGATTGGCATTTAAACTTTCAATGGCGCCGTACCTGTCATCGGCAGTAAACTCTATATTATAGAGTTCACTGACCACCGTTGACAGACGCCACCAAATTAAAAAAATGTATAAAACTCGTACAAAATGACATTTGTAATTCTATAAATATAATTAATATTGAAGTAATAATTTAAAGTAGTAAAAAGTATTATATGTATGATAATTTTACATAAATTTAATTATATTATATCAAGAGATATGGCAGTGTCTCGTGCCTAAGCGCTCGCGGCACGGACGCGCGGCGGCAGCGAGATACAAAGTATCTATTATATCTAATGTTTTTTTCATTTTTGTACTGCTTTTCCCAAAAATTTTATTTGAAAACTAATTTTTACAAGAAAAAGTAGTTTACATTTCCATATTTTGTAATTGTAATAGTTGTTTATTTTTGTAATTGTAATCTCATCTGTGATTTCTTCTACACTAATTTCTATAAAATAAACACAACTGATTTATTATTATCAAACTGTTTATTTATTTCTATAGATTATACATAATATTAGAATATTAATTAAATTATTATTATTACTGTATTGACAATTATGTTTAGTTAAGTTGATAAAGCAATCGAATTTATTTTATCATTCGGTCTTGCCATGATACTGCACCAGTACCATTAAAATAGGCACACCATTCATCTCGCAAATTAATAGCTGCATTACTATGTCGATTTTCTCCTTGATTAACAAAATTAATAATACCATTCACAGGACCTTTCCTCCATTCTCCACGTTGCATTTCTCCATTATGTACATCTTCAGTGTCTAGCATGCCTTCAGGAGTATATAAATGTCTTCCCAGGACTTTCGATCTTAAAAAATTATGTAAGCAGCAACAACACTGAACAATGAGTTTTACAATATCAGGGTCGTATCTCATGGGAGACCGAAACATTTGGAATCGTGCACCCAATACGCCAAAAGCGTTCTCGGAACATCTACGCGCACGAGATAATCTGAAAATGAAAAAAATCAGTATTTATTCTTTTTCAGAGGATTCAATATGTGAAAGAATTTTTAAAGTCTGCACCTGTAATTGAAGATCAACAATTTTGTTGTCAAAGAGAATCCCTCATCACCAACCAACACAAATGGAAAAGAGATATTTAAACCAGGGAGTGGGGATGCTCTTGGGAATTTAATTTCATTATTACCCAATTTGGCTTTCAGGGTGCTCTTATTCCATACTCCAGAATCGCTTATACGTCCATTTGTTCCAACGTCAATATAAATAAATCGTAGATTTGCATCAACAACCGCAAGAAGAACAATACTGAAATCGCCCTTGTAGTTATAGAAAGTTATACAAAGAACCAGATTTCGATGGAAGATCAATCTTCACATGCTTCCCATCCATTGCCGCACACAATTATAAAAATGCCATTTCTCTCCCAATTCATTTGCAACAATCCGCCATTCTTCCTCAGATGTTGGAAAACACAAAAAATCATCCTTTAGAACAGTCAGTAATGCTGCACTAACCTTACGAATAATTTCAGATATAGTACTTTGTCCCAATCGAAAAGACAGACAAACTTTTCTGAGTTTCATCTAAAAAAAAATAAAGCACCAACTTACAAAAAGCTTTCATATCTCTCTCTCTCTCCCTCTCTCCCTCTCTCTCTCTCCCTCTCTTCCTCTCCCTCTCCCACTCTTTCTTTCTCCCTCCCTCCCCCTAACCCTCCCCCCTCCCCTCCCCCTAACCCTCACCGATTCTCGGATCAGCTTATCTTTCCGAGCTGTTCTAGCGCGACTCGTCGAGTGTGAGAGCGAGAGCGAGAACCCGAATAGAGAGCGAGCGAGATGACTTATCATCAAAGAGTTCCGAAGTCTCTTACAATGGGCTTTCCCCATCGATAACAATTCACGAATGTAAACATTTTATGAAATAAAAATTAAATCTCTTATATTTTATTTTATTTTTTTGAAAATAATTTTAATGAATTAATGAGAATTAGGCGGTTAAAATAACATCAAACACGACATAATTCGGATAATATTTAATTAATGTGCAAAAAATTTTATGTATATAATTAAAAAATATTAACAATTATTTAATTAATTTAAAATAATCGTGTTCATATCATTTTAATCACAAGAAACTTATTAATCTAGTAAAATTACATTAAAAATAAAAAATATAAAATATAGACAGATAAGTTTTTGTGCGAGAAAGCCATTTATTAGATAAGTTAAACAAGCTAGAAAAGAAAAGTAAAAAATTATATGGCTCGAAAATTCAATGCTTGCTTACGAGATATGAAAAAAGGAACAGAAAGAGAGAAAGAGAGAGAGAGTATTGCATAAATTATAGGTTGTATAGATAGAGAAAATAATAAAATAAAATTAACTACAGAAAAACAAAATTAATTAATTAATTAAAATTAAGATAAAAATAGATAGAGAGAGGGAGAAAGAGAGAGAGAGAGAGAGAGAGAGAGAGAGAGAGAGAGAGAGAGAGAGGGAGAGAGAGAGGGGGAGAGAGAGAGAGAGAGAGGGAGAGAGGGAGAGAGAGGGAGAGAGAGAGAGGGGGGGGAGGGGGGGAGAGAGGGAGGGAGGGAGGGAGGGGGGAGAGAGTGAGAGAGAGGGAGATGGAGAGAGGGAGAGAGAGAGAGGGTGAGAGGGGGGAGAGAGAGAGAGAGAGAGAGAGAGAGGGAGAGAGAGAGGGAGAGAGGGAGAGAGAGGGAGAGAGAGAGAGAGAGGAAGAGAGAGAAGAGAGAGAGAGAGAGAGAGAGAGAGAGAGAGAGAGAGAGAGAGAGAGAGAGAGAGAGAGAGAGAGAGAGAGAGAGAGAGAGAGAGAGAATAGTTCGACGCGGGCAGATTCCCTCTGACGCGGAGCTCCAGCGTAACGCACCGCTCGCTTAGCCATGGTCCTTTGTAAAACTTCCTC
>CAXASD010000057.1:0-30140 GCA_963971435.1 Lasius platythorax | reverse complement strand
TAAATATTTTATAAGACAGAAAAAATCTTAGTTAATTCGTGCATTACGCCCATTTGTATTTAAAGAAAGATTTAGCTCTTCGAAGTAAAATATTTACTTGCTTTTAATTTAATAAGTATGTATATTTGAATGAATATTTATTTGGAAACAAGAATAATTTATTCTTTAAAAAGAAGTCATTATTACAATTATGAAAATTTCTTTTAATTAGAAAAAAATATTTTTGTATGTAAAAGAAATATATTTTTCTATTATTATTTTATTTTTTCTTTCTACTAAATATATTTCCATTTCTTTATTATATTTTGTTGATTTTATAAAATCTTTATTACAATTATAACATTATTTATTCAATTTAAAAAAATATTTTTATTATTCAAGTAATTATTTTATTCACAAAATTTATTTAATTAGTCTCAATAATATATATCTTTTTTTTTTAATATTTTTTTAAAATTTAAGTAATTCTTTTTAATAATTCAAATATTGTTTTTATATGTTTTATGTAAATATTGTTAATATGAAGAATATATTTCTTTTATTAAAATTTATCTTCACTTTATAGTACATACTAGGGCTCGTGATTGTAACCGATTAGTCGGTTAATTGAAAATCGGTTAACCGGTTGTAACCGAAAGAAACGTTTAATATTCGACTAAACGGTTAATCGGTTAATACGGTTTCGGTTAACCGATTAATCGCTGAAACTGATTAATTATTAATCGAATAAACCATTTTTTCGATTACTTGTTATTTTCATTAGGATTCAGAATGATATGTAACTGTGTAGTGTACAGTGTCTACACAGAAAAGAAAGAAGTGTCAAATTAAAACTTATATACTCAAATTGACGCGTTCATTGTTTCGTATATACACAACAATCTTTAATCTTCTTATAAGAATTTGATAATCTTAAATTTCAATGAGTCTGAATTTGATGCAGGCTTTCTGAATTGGGAATGTGAGAATTAAACATACCTTAGTAATTAGCATACCTTAGCATATCTTAGCTCTCTTTAAGAATAAGGATATTGTAATAGAAATTATTTAATCTTATATTTTTAGAAAATTCTAATTTTTTATTTGAAAATGTATTATTTTCTATCCAACATTTTTTCCTTTCGATTCAAGAAAATTATATATAAATAATAAGAATATATTTTTCTTGATTGAACAATATAAAATGGTTTCATTTAAGCAAGTTTCTTTTGTTCAACGCAATATAATCTCATTTTCATGTTGAAATTAAAGATATTTTCAAATAAAAAATATACTTTTTTTATGTAGCATTGTGCTGAATCTTTGAAACAAATCATCTCTGCTTTGTATTGGTAACTTTCTATATAGTTTGTTTCTGTATAATATGATATTTTTGTCATTAAACAGTTTACGATATGATAATCTTGTCTCTGCATTTTGAAAATTTGACATCAAGGGAATATTGAATTATTTGGTGAAAAATTGTTATTCTTATGTTTAAACTAGCAGAATTTTTATAAATTTGTGTATATATGCAACAAAGCGGTTTTCTTACTTAATATTCATATTTCTTTATATAACAAATAACACTTTTGTTTTCATTTTTCATATTTGTTCTTTTTTAACGGCAAAAGAAAGTGCAACTGATAAAACTTGTTTCAGAATTCTACATGAAGGTCCGTTAAAGATCCACTTTTGGAATTATTTGCGTGTGAAGTACAAAGACATTATTTGTTTAATTCGGTTAGACATAACAAAAGTGACAATTAATCATTCCAGAAAAAAAATCTTGAAAAACAAAATAAATATATTAATTGACCTGAATAACCGATTAAATGATTAACCGATTAAATGATTAACCGATTTAAAGATTAATCGAATAATGGTAATCACTCTAACCGATTAACCGGTTAACCGATTTTAATCAGTAAATTCGTTTTTAACCGGTTAAACGATTAATCGAATTAATCGATTTTCACGAGCCCTAATCCTTATTAATCTATTTTGCGTAACATTCTCTTTGATATAAGAATCATGTTTGATATGAAAAAAGATATCTTGGAAAACAATATAACACACTTATTAAAAATTTAATTTTACAGTATTTAACATATTATCAATTAAGAGTGGAAAGTATACATAAAAATATCAAGTCCATATCGTTAAACAAACTAGTAATTTTACTTATTTCTACATATACTATTTATTATCATAAACTATTTATTAATAATATCGGAAACAGTTGTGTCTCTGACCCAGCGGTGCCTCACTTAATTTTGTCCAATGTTAAGGATATTCCAGTGTTCGAGAACAACAATCATCACATTTTACAGAATCTCAAGCTTAATCGGAATCATTCTGATAGCGTAACTGTGAAAAACGAAGTTGATAGGGTTCTACCTGAAAATATGTCTATGATCTCAAAATCTATTGGTAAGTTGTAAGGAAATACATAAAACGTTAGCAAAGAAAATCTACGTAATCTAAATAATTGTAAATTAATTTAAATTTAAGAGAGAGTGTGGAAAGCAAATCTAAAAAAATATCTTCAACAACGAGAGAAATATAAACTACATTCTGTCGAAAAGAGAGGCGGAAAAATGCATACGTTGTAAAATAAATCAAGATTTAAGAGATAGACATCAATTTCATTGTTTTACTAATATGTTTGTTTTAAAGCAGTCGCAAGTATTATTATTATACATCTGTTATTTGAATTAATAGGAAATTTTAGAAAAGCGCTTAACATTTTATTGAAAGTTTTCTATTTTTTTGTATTTGTTCTGGACTAAAAATTACTTTTCTAAGTCTTAAAACACATAGACTCTTTTTTATATTATTTTAAAAGTCAACACTTGCTATGCTAATTTTCACATTTTGTAATTTACGTTTATTTTTTCTCTCTTCTTTATTTTTACTTCAAATTGTCCTTTCTGAATTACAAAGATAATTAACTCAATTTCTTGTATATAATTATGTCAATATGCACGATCTCAAAATCTTTAGAAAGCATTCCGAGCGAGCCAATATCTCCCAGAGCATTCGTATAGTTCTACAATGGATTCCTAAATAAAAAAGACGACATTTCTGTGACATTCAGGTAAAGAATCTAAATTCTTAGCCTATATTCTTTCATCCTCTTAAATTTAACGACACATATACATATACATATATATATATTTATATATAAATGTTAATTTTGTTACAAATTTACTAAATAAGAAAAAATTAACATCTTATTCTTTTACAGATGGAATCAACCTGAATTTACAAACTAAATGATACAAGGATACACAGTGCAGTGTTGGTTCATCGAGAACCTAAAAAAGATTCAAATCTGCGATGACGAAAGTGTCTCAGCTACAATATTCAAGAGCACGGTGCACAATCTAAAACCTAACACGACGTACTACTTTCAAGTACGAGCGCATACTAAAGTTGGTGCTGGACTTTATACGGATTTAATGAAAGTATCAACAACGCACGAAAATACCTCAATTATTGATCGCATCGGATAATGGTGTCCATTTCTTGGATTTGGATTTAAATATCATGTTTAATCTCGTTGAAAGATCTAAAGTGTATGATGTCGCTTACTCGGAAGCAGAATATAAAATTTATTGGTTCGAACACTATTTTCTGGAAGACGATTGGGAAATAAATCTAATGACACGAGAAGTGGATAAAAAAACCAATAGCATTAAAATAACTCACGTTACACCTAATGCAGAACATCTCTGCATCGACTGGGTAGCAAAATATCTATACTGGGTGGAATCTACTACGAATTGGAAAGGCTATGGCCTTATGAAACTCGACTTAACAATGTGGCAAAATGGCATAATCAAATATGATAAGATCTTGAACATAAGAAGTAATCCTTCTGGTTTAACTATACAGCCGTCTATGGGGTACATTAGCTTCCATCTATCTGAAATAATTAACAATTTTATCTATTCTAATTAAGAATTTGTAATATTTTCAAATTATATAGAAATTCATTATGATTTTGTAATAAGCGTATAAACCATATAGTTATAAATTATCAAAAAATTATAAGTATTTTAAAAATTCATATATTACTTTCTGCTTCGTATTTAAAATAATGTTCTATATATATGATACACACATACAATAACATATATTTTCCAGATGTTTATACTGGATGGAATATCGGCTGTTTGATGATCAGTATATATTAATAAAATCAGATCTCGACGGAGAAAGTGAGCAACATTTTCTACAAACGGTCAATACGAATTCCTGTCTATACGGACATTTATGGGCAACATTCATTGATATCACAAATACAGAGGGGCCGCTAATATATTGGATGCAGCAAGACGAATCAAACTTAAATAATGAATTATACGCGGCCGACATTCGCCTTAATAGATGCAACCTGATTTTAAGCTCTGATTATGACTTAAATTACAACTTTTTCACACACACAGGGGACATGACAAACTTTTACTTTACTACAACCTATGACATCTGCATTTTGAAAAAGAAATATGCACTTCTCGACAACGAAAAAAACGTATTCAAACACGTGGAGAGAGTAGAAAACGTTAGCCCACATATCCATAACATTATAGCTTTCGGTAAAGCCTTGCAACCATATCCCCGGACGGAATGTCTCACACCTGATAAAAACAATTATAATATTAAAATAGTAAATATAACAGCGAACAGTATCGTCTTGAACTTTCCGGAGCCGATTCCCAAGCGCGGATGCAAAAAATACAACCTACTAACTACTATATATACTATCAACGTAAACCATTGTTTGGACAATAGTCATAGCAAGTTCGTACAATTCAACATGCAGCTATACGAGCGGTATTACGAGATTCAGAATTTAACGCTGTTTACGGAGTATAAACTAAAGTTTGCCCTGAGCAATTTTTACTTTAACGAGTTATCGATGGACCCGATGTTCGGCTCGGATGTGACACTGAGAACTAACCCGGACAAGCTCAACGTGCCGGAAAATGTGACGGTTCAGGCCTTAACGTCTACTAGAGCGGCAGTTTATTGGATGCAAGAAACTGAACTGTGTGACGGTTACCTATAAAGTGTATTGGGAGTCACGTAGTTCGGAGTCACACAGCACGCGATCGATAAACGAGCCATTTATTAATAAGCCCGAACGTAATATAGACAGCAAATTTTTTATGATAATCCAACCGATGCTATCAGGGTACAAATACCCGGTATACGTACGTTTGTTTCCGGCCAACTTCAGCGATCTCTATAATGACAGTTTAATGAAAACCGTCGATATGTACTCGGCACCGAACAATATAACTTTGAGCGGGATTAGTCTAAATGGTATAAATATATCATGAGTCCCTAGTGTCAATCTGACGATTAATTACATATTGGAATACAAAAAGTTCAAACGCAAGAGTGGTTAATTGCAGACAACTTTGAAGCAAATAATGAGACAGTAATGTACTATATAAATAATTTACTACCGAGAACTTCATACAAATTCCGCTTGATATTAACATATCCTGAGTACGAGAACTATACATGGCCGTCTGATGGAAGATTTACTTTTCAAACACTTAGTAAGTAGATATAATAATGAAAATATTATAATATGATGTGCTTATTTCAGATATAAAATCGTTTACAGAATTTAAAAATTAAATATTTTTAATAATAAAATTATAAGTAGAAGCTTATAAATAAAAGCTTATAGATAAAACAAAGAAATTAAAATTATATTCTTGCTTAACAAAGGTGATATTTCGAGCACTCCTGGAATATTAGCTACGCCGTATTTATCATTGATGTTAAGTCTTGTCGCTATCGTTACTGTAATCTGCGTCTGCTACTTTTATTGTTGTAAGTATATTTGATATACATTTCATTAATTATAGATTTTGATAGATGTAGTAAGTAGAGAGATTTTCTGAGAAAGGTTTAATTATTTGTTTAAAAAGCGATTTAAAATTTGCAATGCATATTATTAGATATGTATATTTTAACTTTATATTAACGTATCGACAACGCAAAGAAGATGACGAGCAAGTTTTGCCTCCGATAATGACCGACATGGAATTAGCGATTTTACATGAGATAACTATCGGAAACGTTCAGTTCAATACGCTATATAGTCCTACGTTGCCGGAATATAATCCGGATGATTTTGTGCTGACCAAAATTAAACGTGAGCAAATCACACTAGCAAAACTTCTTGGCAGCGGCGCATTTGGAATGGTAAAAACTAATTTTTTTAACATCATATTTTAAGCCATTGATAATTATATAAAAAAAGATGAATGAGACAAATACACATTTTTTAATATAGATCATTACGCATTAAACAGCTTTTTATAAGAGATTAAGTAATACAGAATTTTTGTGAGACAACATCCATATTCACTTTGTTCTCTTTCTTTGAATTAAGATAAAATAAAATGAAATATAATGTCATACGAAATTAAACTATATCTATTTTAATTTAGTTTATATTTAAATTAATGTAAAATATTTGGTAGGTATTTCAAGCAAAAATCAAGGATTTAGAAGGATCGGGTGTACACTGAGAGAAAAAATAACTTAATACAAAAAAATTTTTTTTTATTCAAGAAAACTATTTATTCGATGGGTGCTAATTGCACATTTATTTATATTAAAAACTTAAAATTTTTTAATTAAAATATATATTTAATACAAATTAACAAATTTGTATGTACTAGGGCTCGTGAAAATCGATTAATTCGATTAATCGTTTAACCGGTTAAAAACGAATTTACTGATTAAAATCGGTTAACCGGTTAATCGGTTAGAGTGATTACCATTATTCGATTAATCTTTAAATCGGTTAATCATTTAATCGGTTAATCATTTAATCGGTTATTCAGGTCAATTAATATATTTATTTTGTTTTTCAAGATTTTTTTTCTGGAATGATTAATTGTCACTTTTGTTATGTCTAACCGAATTAAACAAATAATGTCTTTGTACTTCACACGCAAATAATTCCAAAAGTGGATCTTTAACGGACCTTCATGTAGAATTCTGAAACAAGTTTTATCAGTTGCACTTTCTTTTGCCGTTAAAAAAGAACAAATATGAAAAATGAAAACAAAAGTGTTATTTGTTATATAAAGAAATATGAATATTAAGTAAGAAAACCGCTTTGTTGCATATATACACAAATTTATAAAAATTCTGCTAGTTTAAACATAAGAATAACAATTTTTCACCAAATAATTCAATATTCCCTTGATGTCAAATTTTCAAAATGCAGAGACAAGATTATCATATCGTAAACTGTTTAATGACAAAAATATCATATTATACAGAAACAAACTATATAGAAAGTTACCAATACAAAGCAGAGATGATTTGTTTCAAAGATTCAGCACAATGCTACATAAAAAAAGTATATTTTTTATTTGAAAATATCTTTAATTTCAACATGAAAATGAGATTATATTGCGTTGAACAAAAGAAACTTGCTTAAATGAAACCATTTTATATTGTTCAATCAAGAAAAATATATTCTTATTATTTATATATAATTTTCTTGAATCGAAAGGAAAAAATGTTGGATAGAAAATAATACATTTTCAAATAAAAAATTAGAATTTTCTAAAAATATAAGATTAAATAATTTCTATTACAATATCCTTATTCTTAAAGAGAGCTAAGATATGCTAAGGTATGCTAATTACTAAGGTATGTTTAATTCTCACATTCCCAATTCAGAAAGCCTGCATCAAATTCAGACTCATTGAAATTTAAGATTATCAAATTCTTATAAGAAGATTAAAGATTGTTGTGTATATACGAAACAATGAACGCGTCAATTTGAGTATATAAGTTTTAATTTGACACTTCTTTCTTTTCTGTGTAGACACTGTACACTACACAGTTACATATCATTCTGAATCCTAATGAAAATAACAAGTAATCGAAAAAATGGTTTATTCGATTAATAATTAATCAGTTTCAGCGATTAATCGGTTAACCGAAACCGTATTAACCGATTAACCGTTTAGTCGAATATTAAACGTTTCTTTCGGTTACAACCGGTTAACCGATTTTCAATTAACCGACTAATCGGTTACAATCACGAGCCCTAATAAGGATTATTAAGAATTCTCTCATAATCACTTCTCTTAGCAAATATTACGTGAAATGGTAGCTCTCTTCGATTGTTAGAGCAAACTTGCCCAATAATTTGGTTTTTTCACGATTAATTAGTTAACTTCTCCAAGTAAGCGACTTTACTTTTCAAGAATGCGTCCACAAGTAAGTCGATTTTTCTTTTCCAGAATCCATCTATTATCAATAAAGTTTTAATAACGTTTGTATCTCAAGAATAAAAATGTTACAAATACTTTCTTATAGTCATAGAAATTATTCTTGTACTTAAAATCTTGTCAAATTCCTTTTCGGTTATCGTTATATTCTTTAACACAAACAATTCCTACAGAACACGATGCCATAAAAACTTTCGACTGACTTCCATAAGATTGTGTGCAAATAGCTATATAAAAATGGATATATGTATGTACAATCAAAATTATATACATATTTAAATTTCAATAACGGACTAGAAGAACCAGACGCGGATGGTAGTGCGTCAGTTTCAAGGAAAAATTAATATTTATTGAAACTGATTAGTTGTGCACAACATCAAAACATATGTAAGTCGGTATAATGGAACTTCGAACTGTAACAATTAACCCTAGGCCAATAGTTAAATCAACAATATACGCAACAGCAATCACTCTCGCAATACCCGCTCGAATTAATATATAATTTTACAACTAAGACTTTAGTAAGACTCTTAATGTAAAAAATACATATTTAAATTTTAACATATTCAAATTTTATTAATTTTTATTGAAACTAATAAGTTGTGCACAGGACACAAATTTTTCTTGGTACAATACCAAGTAATTGAATAAATCTCAATTCCAGATTTTATTTTATTAATCCCTAGATTTATTTAATTATACCGATACTCGACTTTCTGTTTCGATATTTAGTAACTGTTACATATACATATAACTGTCCTTAACACTAAAAATAAATGCTGAATTTTTAAATTAATTTCGTTAAATAAAAAATAATTTAGTACAAATCTTTTTGTGGTTGATCTACCTAATGATACGTCTAATTGTATACGGAATTTGAAGAAAATCGGTCGGGACCTATTTTACGTAGAAAAAGTGCGGGGTCCTTTACTGTTTGTACACTCTTAAAAAAGAAAATGTAATTCACCGACTATAACATAATTATAATGTTACATTAAAGTTACATTATTTATTTTAAAATCAAGAAAAATGTAACCGTAAGTAATTAGTTTTCTTCATTTCATATTATTATCAATCTCACTATTATTATTATTATTTTAACGAATTATAATAAATAATAGTCGATTATTATATTTTTTAGCTTTCTTTTAATTTCTCTCACACTTACTAACAGGTACAGTACGACCGACGCCGCGGACCTAGCGCCCGCCGCCGCGCGCCGCGGAGCGCGTTCTGCCATACAAATTAATTTATTCCATACAGTGAGATCAAATGAACATTCTAAAAGAATATGATTTTTATAGAAAATGAAACGAGGAATACGATGGTATTTTTTTTACATTTTTAAACTGATGGCCTCGAGTAGTAAAATTACTTTAAATATTTTAATTGTTTATAATAAATTGCTTATTATCAGCCTTCCATTGTAATTTCTCTCTCTTAATATTCCAGTAGAAAAGCAATCAATAAAAAGATCGATCAAACAATTGCACACAATCCGGAAATAGAATTATAGAATTATAGATCTTCTATTACTTTCACCGTTATTCAAGCGTAAAATATTAATAACGAATCCACATAGATATTTGTCATATTTTTGGTTTTACTAAAAATGTAAAAATTTTCGACACTATTCCCTTGTACGTATTATATACTATACATGCTTTTTAGAACCACTATTCGTGCACTTTGTTCTGTGAGATTTATACGACACAGTTTAAGTCAAGTGATGCGTAATGCTGTTGTGCTTTTTGATAGCGATGGCAAAGATAATTGACTACGAATGAACACTCGGTCTGACAATCTCGGTCTTGCCATGCAATGAAGCTTTATTTGCTGCATTTCGTTTATGATTCATTTCTCTTCGCGAAAATACTCGGTGCTATATGTATAACTGTTTAATAAACCATGCAAAATTTCTTATTTTAATTTTTTTTAAGTAATCTTTTTCTTGATATGAAATTATAAAAGATATGTTTAATGTGCAAGAAGATATTTTGGTTATAAAAAATTAGTAATAAATTATAGAAGAAATAGTAGAAAAATAATTTACGTAGTATTTAACACAATACGCGTAAATATATACATTTACACACATCTAGTAATAAAACACTACACTACTACTATAACGTTTACAAAGAATTATATTGTTAATTTCTGTTGGAATCATACAATGGAAGGTTAGTGTGCCTTTTATCGATAAAGCCTTTGCAAAACGATCTTTCAAAAATTCTTCACAATTGTCATAGTCAATATTCGAACAATACACAAAGTCGGCTTCTATATTCTGATCAGCCCATCCGTACAAATCTTTAGGCGACAAAATGAGCCCCCCCCCCTGCAAACTGAAACGCTTTGCCAAGCGTTTTACTTGCCTACCAAGACCATCGCACGGGCCTTTTCCATGGGCAGTAGGAAAAAAATTCCATCTGGCTTCAATGCCAAAATCAGCAGAATGGTGCACCAAATTTATAAAAGCTTTTTTGTTTTTAAACTGTTGTGGCGCACCGTCGAAAAAATAATGGATTTTGTCAATGAATTCAAATTTCTGTTTCAAATATGTTATCAAACGATCCTGAAACATATATACAGCGGTAGAATTATGGTTCAATGACTCAGACACACCTACGTATGAAAAATGCTCCAGTTTCTCATTTTTTCGAAAATAAATAGCCATGGGAAAGACCGTTGCTTGGCTATTGTTATAATAATATGCTGGTGCTGATTCCTGTATAGTAAATGTATAATTCTTTGAAAAATCAAGTACGGCAACAAGTTCGCCGGGAGCTAAAGTCTTTCAACTGCGCAAAATACTTAGATTGTTTTTGTTCATAAAAATCGTGTGGTAGTAATTTTTCTAAATTCTGACAGAGAGCCTTTGTAAAATCTTCTGCTGAAAGTGTTGTATTTAAAATGGTGCATCTGTCTGTCATCGTCCAAGTTTTGTAAGTAATTTCTTCAATTTCTTGTTCTTCGAAAAGATTGATGAAACGATCAGAAATCACAGCAGTTCCTGGACACTGATCACATTGCCCATAATAACAGTTATCTGTAGGTAAGGGACATACCATAGTTCTCAAAAAGGTTTGGTAAGTGAAAATAGGCTCTTCGACTAGTGTCTCCGCAAAAAGTTTAGAAAATTTACAACCTGTAAACAGTATTTACTTAACATTACTTTTCATTCTTTATTAAAACGAATTGACAATTGTTGTCTCCCTGATGATTTTTTTAAATACCTTCCAACATAAGCAGAGTGTTTTGATGGATAGTACAAATACACACGATGTGTGTTTCAGGGTCTCCCGCTAAACAGCACCATTTGTGTCGTAGGTATACAAACTTTAATAATGCGATTTTGATTGATGGATATTTTACTTTAAATTCAGCGTATAATTCGTGAAGGTTAGTTAGAACTAATCTTTTTTGCATTTGGATCTTGACACCTTTTTTCTCTTTAATCGTCACATAATCTTTAATTCCCGGTAAAGCACGAGAATATTCATCGTCCTTGTAGAACTTTCGAACTAAATCCTCAATATCTTGACCTAAAGTCTTATTACCGGCTTTACTTTTGTTTTGTGTTGCTCCAGTCGAATATCTAACTTTTGTTGCTTCCTCAATGAAATAAACAGACGCACCCATTTCTTTGCGTATTTTATCAACACTCCAGTCTTCTGGTAGAAGATTTAAAAACTTCATTTTAACATCTCTGAAAAGTAAACGATGAAAATTAACGATAATTTGAATTAATGCTTAAAAAAACAATCTGATCAAAGGCTTGCCGAGAAGTTTCTTCAGCAAGACATTTTCTAATTCTTGACAGAATATATTGATGGTCTTCGATTATTTTTTTTTCGTCTTCTTCAACAATGACTCCAAAGGTGGATTCAAAATTTGTTTTTGCAGCATCTTTAATATCACTGAATTTGCGTTTGACATAAGGTCTGCTATTTAATCTGTAAATAAGAACTTGAGGTATGCTTCATGTGCAAAAAATTTTATGAAAATGAAACAAATAAAATAATTTTACTTTGATTTTTTGACAGGACTCAATCTTAGTGTGACATTTATATTATACTCTTTTTAATCATCTTTTGAACTTTTATCTGGTATATAATTATCATCTAAATGCTGAGAGAGAGCCTGCATTGAAGACAATGCGGATGTACCGAACTGAATAGTTTCTTGAGAAGCAATAGCAGTGTTGTAATTAGCCACACTTTTTCTGCATTTGGAGCACAGGTTAGTTCTTTCAGGTTAGTCAAAAACTATTACTCTAAACACTCGCTCTAAACAAATTTCATGATCAACAAAATAACATTCTGTTTATTTAGTTATATAATAAGTAACTTTTAACATTTTACTGAGAGCATTCAAATTTAAGCGCTGTACAATTTTCAATATGGAGATAGGTTATGTAACTTGGAACAACTACAACAATGGCACCGACAGAGCTCAGTGACACTACTGTATACAGGGTGTCCCAAAATCACCGGACACCGTTTCACTGACAGATTCTGTGGAACATTCTAAGACGAAAACTCTTATGCGAAAATGTCGAGGCTATAATTGTTTTTAAATGGGAAGCATTTAAAGTTGACCAATAAGTCTGCGGAAATTTCGCGCGCTCAGACATGGCACATCGCAAAGCAAGTGAAGATGCCCTTATACATTGATTCAGTTTTTAGATATTGACATAATTCTGCATACAACCAGGAAATTCATTGAAGCTTTATCTTATTTATCTGTGATTGTTTAATTTATACATAAAGATTAATGCCAGCATTATGGAACATCAATCAATACATATGTCAAATGAAGTACATCACAAACTGGCGCATGACTTTTTTCATATGGTAAGCATATTCAAATTATGTCAATCGATAATTTTATATTTCTATGATAAAGTAGGATAAAATAATTAAAAAATTATATAAAAATAATAATAATAATAATTACAATAAATATGGATAAATAATTAAGACATTTCTTGACTTTTACCGATTTTACATATTCAATCTGCTCTATGTAATTATCGATGTAGGAAAACTCTACGTTATTATTATACATTATTTATTTTTTTCCTATTTTATCATAGAAATATAAAATTATCGATTGACATAATTTGAATATGCTTACCATACGAAAAAAGTCATGCGCCAGTTTGTGACGCACTTCATTTGACATATGTATTGATTGATGTTCCGTAATGCTGGCATTAATCTTTATGTATAGTAAATTAAACAATCACAGATAAATAAGATAAAATTTCATAAGAGTAATAAGAGTAATAAGAATAATTTCCTTGTTGTATGCAGAATTATGTCAATATATAAAAACTGAATCAATGCATAAGGGCACCTTCACTTGCTTTGCAATGTGCCATGTCTGAGCGCGCGAAATTTTCGCAGATTTATTGGTCAATTTTAAGTGCTTCCCATTTAAAAACTATTATAACCTCGACATTTTCGCATAAGAATTTTCGTCTTAGAATGTTCCACAGAATTTGTCAGTGAAACGGTGTCCGATGATTTTGGGACACCCTGTATAGTTATACTGTGCTAAGACCGCTAACTTGCGTCAAATACATGTCCACAAAATCTATGTACTAAATTCTCACGCATGCGTAACGTTGGTAGAGACAGCAGTCACGTTTTAATTGGTTAATGTTATGTACAATGTACATAAATATGCAATCTGTGCATAAACTTACAGTTGAATAAAAGATATCTTTAAATAATATATAATCTTCTTCGTTTTTAATTAAAAAATTGTTATAGCTCTTAAAAATAGATATTTTGTATTTTATGTCAAAATACTGTAAACTTCAAGCCTTATAACTCGAAAAGTACTTAATGAAAAAATAACTCATTATAGTGTTTTGGAAAGCTCTCGAGATAAGCTACAAGAATATGCATTGAAAAATAGGGGGTTCCATTTAAGAAAACATCGATGACATTGACCTGACCTTCAATAGGTCACTCAAGGTCAAGTACATATTTTCATCATCTGTCCCCCTTCAAGTCCTACAACTTTTGTCTGAAACATTTTTCCGTATCTTCCATATTTTTCGAGATATTCGCGTGGATTGATTAAAATGGTCCACCCTGTATATAACATTTATGTATATATATTTATATATTTATATTTATATTATTTATTTAGTATAACATATTTATATGTATTTATATTTATTTTATTACAAAATTAAAAGTTTATAATGTAAAAAAATACATTTTTTAGGTGAAAACTTAAATATTTAAAATAATTATTCAACTGTATACATTAACAATGTATACGCAATTACAAAGTAATAATTCGGTTTTTAAGACAATTTGGAGAAGATTTAACATGTTTACATATCTTTTTAATAAAAAATAAATGTTTATTAATATACATACGTAAAATATAACAGACTTATTTAGCTGACGGTAAATTATATATTGTACATTACTCTCTATAAAATAATATTTGTTTCGTTAATTGATGTCTTTTTGTATAGGTTTTAAGATCTCTTGTAAATAAAACTTAGAATAGGAATGGAGTCTAATTTTAATAAATCTAGAACTTATTGCAATTATAAGACTAATTTTATGTGGCATATCCAAAATACCGATATTTTCACATTCTAAGTTTGGAAATATGGACGAACCAATCTAAATTATTTTTAACTCTACTTATAACTTTTAAATCTAATTGCTTAATAGATAGTTCTGTATAACCGTCGGTTACAATATCTAATTGTCTTTCTGTTTTTATACAGATTTTATAAACAGAAATGGATGGCCTAATTAAACCATTATTCGAAAAATCTAAAAATTTTGCAAATGTTTCACTATTTGCAGTTTAGTTATGTTCATTAGTTATGTTCATTATCAGAAGTAATAATATCATCTTGTTCCTCATTAATGAGCATGACATAATTTTGCTTAGCTTCTTCCTCATCAATGAGCTTATCATTTTGTTCCTCATTAATGGATGTGTCATTTTTATTGTCTGTAATAAATACGTATATTATTTTGTTTATTAGTGTATGTAATATATATTTTTTAGACTTTCAGTGAATAATGAATAAAAAATTTTCATACTTAAAATAATGTTACTCACATTTGTTGATTTTATTTACTTTATCTTGTAACATTTGGATAATATTTTTATGAACATGTTGTGTTGGAAATACATCGGGTTTCAGAAATTTTTTGTTTACATGCTTTGTATGAGTAAAATAATCATTATTTGTAAAATGTAAACTGCATATTCGTGCATTCGAATATGAAACCAAATCATCAATTCCAGTAGCCGCAATCCAATATTTTAAGCAATTTTCATTTTTAGATGGAAATCTAAAATTATATTATTAGAATATGTATCTATGACTTTTGAAAGTGCATTATAAAAAAGGTTATATATAACCAAAAGGAATATTATACATTTGCATAGTTATATAAACAAATTAAGCCTTAGAATGTACATTAAAAGTCATATAAACACTGTAAAGTCTAAACTATAAAACTTTGACTATATAGTAAAACTTAATTAATTATAGACAATTAATTATAATAGATTACACTTACCTATGAAATGTTATCTTGGAATGTTTTTTCCATAGACTTTTACAGCCTTTAACGCTACAAGTAGGCATATTTGTAGGAAATATTTTGTAAATATTTTGTCAGCTGGCTATAGGTGTCCACCATATTAGTTTTCTAATCTTCAACGTTACGCATGCTCGACTGCCATATTACATGGTTTTCGGGGACATATTTTATGTACAAAATCAATGGGAGTTAGAGATCTAGTTATAGTATAGGTATCTGTAGTTGCACGGCAACGAGAAATTTATCGCGCGACGAGGGGGGGCAGCGACCATACGCACAAGCAGCGTGCGGGCAGAAGAGGCGCGAGACGCTGGGATCCCGCCGATCGATAATTGTGTGTCTCACGTTCATAATAAAATAATTTGATAGCGAGAAAATGTAGCGGCGCTATCATTTTCTTACCACCTTGCGGTAAATAGCATGGTGCGTTTTTTTTAAGTGGTTTTCCTAATAAGCCTAATCCACTCTCATTTTTAATGCAAAAACTGTTCAAAATGTCTTCCTCCTTCTTGAACGCATAGTTGCGCTCTTTGAATAGTATTGCGCGTTGCACGATGCGCCATTTTCGGCGCGATAGTATTGAAGGCCGCTATGATTGCTTCGCGTACTTCATCTTCCGTACCATCACGCCGGTGCTCGCCTAAATTCTTAATGTAGTCCCATACAAAAAAGTCGAGCACATTAAGGTCAGGCGATCGTGCCGGTCAAGTGATCGCACCACCTCGACCCATCCATCTTTCGGGAAAACGGGCGTTTAATATATGTCGCACTTGACGATAAAAATGCGCAGGAGCCGTCATGTTGATATACTAACTCTGCCCGTAGATGGAGAGGGACGTCCTCGAGGAGCAAATGTAGCTGATTTTCTAAAAAGTGTGCATACGTTTTCCCATTAAGACGGGGCGGGAGGAAATATAGGCCAATCTAAAAATCGCTGACAAAAATGTTAAGAATGTAAAGAAAGTCGCGGGAAGAAAATTCTTTAACGCACATGACTACTCACCACTCTGTTCGCGATTATTCCTGCCCATACATTTATCGTCTGGCGATGTTGGAAGGCGCCCTGATGAACGGCGTGCGGGTTTTCCTCATGCCACAATATGAAATTGTGGGAATTAAATACGCCGTTCGGTGCGAAGGTAGCCTCGACTGTCCACAAAATTCGGTCAGGGAATGATAAATTTCGCCGACACTGTGCGAGGAACCCTGCGCGTGTTTTGCCAATCGTTGATATACTCTAAAAACATCACGAATGTCGAATGAAAATTATTAAAATATCTTCACAGAAATATATGCGTTGTTCTCGATTGCCCGCAAGAAGCTGCTGAACTCGCTGGAAATGATACGGGTGCAACGCATTTTGACATAAAGTACGATGCACCGCGTATCGCGAGTAACCGAGCGCACAAGTTGCACGGCGCACACTATTGCCCAGATTTTCTTTGAAGATCCGCAAGATTCTCTCTTCGTCATTGACACAAAGACGCGGTGGTGCACCACAAGCATGTTGTCTCTACGGCAGAAGAGATTCTGTATCTCTCGCACGTTGCACACATCGTGCAATCGAATTTCTCGACGGATATCGATCTCGCCCGGGAAATCGTTTCGCATAAATACGTGCCGCTTCACGGAAATTTTCTCCGGCCATCCCGTAACAAATAATCATGTCCGTGTATTCTTGCGCCGCAAACCTCATCAAGAGACACGGTAGTGTCTTGCGCCAAGTCACGCGCAGCTAAATAGTCGCGCAGCAGCAGCGAGGCACCCCGTGTATCTGTACGCGAGCCGGCCAGTTGAGAGTACTTCAGATTATCAGACCTCAATAACCGCTGAACGGATTGAGTTCTTAATCTAGGCTTAATCGATTTAAATTATATAAGGAAAGTGTTTTTACTTTCGTTCTACACACACACACACACACACACGCACACGCACACGCACACGCACGCACGCACGCACGCACGCACACATGTATAAACAGACTTATTACAACGCAAAGTCGAAATGTGGAATTTTCATTTTAAGAGACCGTCGTTGTCCTACACATACTATACACGTACACAATACATTGCATGCAAAAAAATATAGTGGTATCACGCTACACGCATATACACGTACACAACACATGCAATAAATAGCAATGTATGTGTTACGTCCAGACTCGGAAAAGGTAGTCGAACGGAAGGGCGTAACTTACCGTTTTCTCGAAACAGGTGCTTTCCGGCACGCGCCTCGAGTCGAGCGAATTTTAACGGGCCCGAACAGGTAAACGACTGGGACGGTTGCTATTACTCTGTTCGTAGGGCATTCGCTCGGTGGTCCCTTTTCGGTAAGAGAATCTAATCTCTTTTACGCGGGACGGGACCTTGTGCGATCTCAGGATGAGGAGATGAGAGCGGGATTAATTAAAATAAATGAAATTCGTTTTAAACATAATATTTTATTCTAAATTAATTAAGTGAAAATTTTAATTGATATAAAAACAGGCTATAGTACATGATTAATATATATATATATTTAACGACTGATAGCGTATGTTAATTAAATCGTGTGTGTGTGTGTGTGTGTGTGTGTTTGTGAGTGTGCATCTTTTATTTCCGCGGGTGTTACATAAATTCGGAGGTCATCAGTCAGAAAAGTCTAGGGTATTCCTATTATTAATTTTTAAAATTTCTGACTGGATTTACAATTCGAAATAAATATGAAAAAGGTAATAACAAAAAAAAATGTAAATGGTGTATGTAAAGAAACGTCTAAGCATGAGTAGGATGTCAGGAATCGGGGATTTCTTCGAATTGAATGGTGGAAGGTTTATAGATCCGCCAAAAGAAGTGGATGGGAACTGCCACTGGATATCTGCGGCAGGGATGAAAACATGGGATAATAGTATCGGGAGTAGCTTCTGTCAATACCTTCCTCAGGTCGGCAAGATTTACGGGATCGGGCCCCACGGTGAAGGCATCTTCTGGGAGAGGATCCGTGTATGGAGGGAGGGTCCTCAGGCAGTAGTCTAATAAATTTTGGTAAGTGGGATGAGGAGGATTATCTTCAAGGAGAGGTGGCGAGAGTGATGGAAGGGGGGAATCTCCGAGTTCTATGACAAGAGGCGAGTGGGATCTCGGGGACTCGTGGACTGGAGAAAGGGGGGGAGAATCTCCTAAATCTATTAAAATTGGTGAAGGAGACCTTGAGGAAGTAGATGAGGATTGCGGAGAGAGAGGAGGGGGAGTAGGGACTCTCGGAGACGGAGGGGTTTCGCGAAAGGGAAAGGGGGTACCGAGGGGGAGGAAGACCGTTCCTGGGACGAGATGGGAGAAAGTCGGGGGTGGTAAGGTACGTGCGGGTGATTGGTTAAGGTATCACTACTTATGCTAGACGGCTGGTCATTATTAAGTGTAATTGCTATGTCGTTTAAAGAAAAGATCGAAATAGGCGGGGAATCTATGCTAGTTGCGGAATTTTCCGGATAGTTCTCCGCCGAACCCCGAGCCAGTGCCTTTCGTAGGCGACGGTTGCGCCGATTTCGCGAACGTTTGGCGACGTTTCGCGAATTTCGCCAAACGGGCTTCACTATCAGGAAGACAATTTAAGATTGTTAGAAGAAGCCTAATATTATATATGTAGAACAGCTCTTGGATATAAATAAATAACAATTTTTCTAATTGATTAATGTTAGTATGACTATATATATATATATATATATATATATATATATATAATAAACAATGTCTATAGTTCAAAGAGGGTGGAGCAGTTAAGATGATTATTCTAAATGGAAAGGAAGAGAGGTCGTGAGTCCGCGCAGCTATAGAGCTGGAGGCTCGAAAACGATGGACAAGGAATGTGATTGAATCGTGAGTCTCAACTGCTATAGCGGAGGAGACTCGATGATGTATATATATATATATATATATATATATATATATCGCGAGTTCTCGCTGCAATAAGCAGGAAACTCGTCAACGATATGTGGGTGTGTATCGCGAGTTCTCGCTGCAATAAGCAGGAAACTCTTCAACGATATGCGTATGTATATCGCGAGTTCTCGCTGCAATAAGCAGGAAACTCGTCAACGATATGTGTGAGAGCGATTAAGTGTGAGTGTGAGTGTGGAGGAAATTTATAAAGCTTGATGGAGATCAAGGATGATTGTGAGGTGGGAATTTGATTTGAAAGGGGAAGGTTGAGACTTGAAGATAGTCAATTAAATGATAATAATTTAAGTTAGATATCCAAGGGCTATTCTGAGAGAATGAATATGAAAGATATCTAGTTTCGGACGACTTACTCCTTATAGCGTGCGTTGACGAAGGGATGAATTTTACAGGTGAGCTCGGTCTCTGCGGTGATGTTCCCTGTGAGAGCCTCAGTGTCGCTGATGGATAGATTTGAGGTTGATCGTGATAAAGCTCTGGACTGTTCTTGGAACACCACAGCACTCACTCGCGAACGATTGATACGGAGAAACTTTAAGTCTTTTCACGATTGAATCGCGGAACTGAATTTGTTGCACAACCGTACTTAGAGATGATATTTAGAGATGTAGAGCTGGTATTTAAAGACGAAGAGATGATGCGACTTAGAGATGATCGCTCCGAGAAAAATCTCGGTTTATATTGCATTTTTGGTACACGTCCTCCGCTTAGTCACCGGAAAATCTTGACGAATTAGGATTCTTAATTATTCTTCCCACGATTTTTAGTTACCCCCTCCGTGGGGTAAGTTAGAAAGATGTGACGAATCGCAGAGTTCGTTTTACTTTCTGCGAATCGGAGAGCGTCTTCCAAAATCGAGAAATTCTAAGAATTACGGCTTCGGTGGCAGCGTTTGTTCGCCGTAATTTATGTTTAAGGAACCGCGTGATGCACCCGCTAATCAAGAGGGGTTGACTTTTATTACCCTCCCGAGACAGCGGTTATGCATATGTCACGTCTGCTGTTATGCATATGTCACGTCTGCTGTCCGAGCGCGCGTGCGGCTTTCGGGCGCGAATCCGATGTTATCGGTGTCCATCTTCGGTTTTGTTATAATTTATTGAAGATTTCTACCGTGGGAAGGTGTCAGTTTGTCCATACTTTTTGGTTTGAACTGTCAAAAGATTGTCATCTAAATATAAACAGAGTGTCACAGAATCTCTCTGGAATCTTATTTTTATGGCCTTTTCTCTTTCTTCTTGATTTTTGATCCAGATTCTGTCTCGTAAATATGTCACGGTGTCTATACTTCCATGAGTTTATTATGTCCGCGTGTGTATTTCCTAATCATTCTAGCGCCTACGCAGCGCATTTCCCATAATAAATTCAAAGAAATTCTGACTTTTACGATTTTTCCAAAGTTGCACGCGCTCTCGGATCGTGGGAAAGAAAAGAATCGTGGAGTCCACAGGACGTAACATATGGATCTTGTACGGTTGACTTGTTTGACGGAAAATTGCGCTAGCAGCGCTCTGCGATATTGGCGGCATGCGTTATGGCGACATGCGCGGTTAACCGCACTTTCGAGTCAACAGTAAAGTTTCGACAGTAAAGACAAAGCAACAGTAATATAATATCAATGTGTTATAATTTCCACTCAACAATGTAACTGTTACGTACAAGCCGTTACATTGCTGAATGGGAAATTATAACATTGATGTTATGTTACTGTTGTTTTGTGTTTGAGTTATTTATTTATTAAAACACGTCACGCACGTGTTTGATTGTACAAAAAGTTTTCTGCTGGTTTAATCAGGTAATTATTTCATACACACATCATTATAAATAAATCATGTATAGTGCTTTTATAAATCATTATTGCGTATGCAAGTGCATAATTATTTCTTTAAATAAATATTTATAACACTACGTGATTTATATTTGTGTGCATATGGACAATTTTGATTTACAGGAATTAATCGACAAAATATTACAGTTAGAAGCTCACAATAAGCAACTCAGAGCATTAATCACAAAAACTACACATTCTAAATCGGAAAAGAAAGAGATGCCTGATAGAGTAAGATAATTGTTTGATTTCTCACGGTATGTGTATCGCTTTTTTCATTATATTGTTTTTTATTTTTTAAACTTTTAACTTTTAACCCAAAAAGGACTACAGAGCCCCACTGGGTTAATATAAATACAAGTACATAGTTAAAAGTTTAAATCTTAAGAAATTATTACAGTACACACACACACACACATCTTATTATAAACATATAGAATATATACTGGTCAAAAAAATTATCGCAACACTCAATTAATATCAAAATTTTGCATAAATTCAAATAAGCATAAGCGAAAATTTTTTTTATTTTAAAGGATGAAGTCTCTACTTTAAGGAACTTTTATTCGATTTTGATTTTATCCTCTCCCCCTCCCCGTATGCATTTTTGTGCATAGGTAACTTTGATATGCCGTAACTCCGCGAAAAAAAATCGTACGGTTTTCAATTTTTTTAATTTGCAAGGAAAAGTCCATATTTTATGATAGTTATGATGATATTTGCGAAAAAAATTTATTCCACCCCGTAGAGTTTGTCAAACTATGCAAATTTTTGGAGAAAAAACACGTCCTTACTTTTAAAGAGATGGTGGGAGGGGGAGAGGATAAAATCAAAATCGAATGAAAGTTCCTTAAAGTAGAGACTTTACCCTTTAAAATAAAAGAAAAAATTTTTAAATACGACAATTTTTCGCGAAGATATGCTTATTTGAATTTATGCGAAATTTTGATATTAATTAAGTGTTGCGATAATTTTTTTGACCAGTGTATTTATATATTTCGATTTCTAACTAAAATATATTATATAGATTCTCTTATTTATAAAATAAATAAAACATCTCATTTTAAAAGTAGTTTACGCTATGCATAAAAGAACAAAACATCACATTTTATTTAAAAATATTCTATATGTTTATGATAAGGTACACACACAACGCACCCCTAGAAGAATACTGTCACAACTCAAAAAATACAATTTTTCATGATTTTCATTCCTCCACGTAAATATCGTTTCAGGAATACCTCCTGTGGGCTTAATTTTTGGGCTAAATTTTTTGAGTTGTGACAGTATTCTTCTAGGGGTGCGACAATTCTGTTAATTTAATGTTTTGACTAATGCATTTGTATTTTTATTAATCTAGACTATCCCAAAAAGAACTCCCAGCACCTACTGGGTTGATAAAAATACAAGTGCATAGTTAAAAGTTTAAATCGAAAGAAATGATTACAGTACACACACACACATACACACACACACACACACACACACACACACACACACACACACACACACACACACACACACACACACACACACACACACACACACACACACACACACACACACACACACACACACACACACACACACACACACACACACACACACACACACACACACACACACACACACACACACACACACACACACACACACACACACACACACACACACACACACACACACACACACACACACACACACACACACACACACACACACACACACACACACACACACACACACACACACACACACACACACACACACACACACACACACACACACACACACACACACACACACACACACACACACACACACACACACACACACACACACACACACACACACACACACACACACACACACACACACACACACACACACACACACACACACACACACACACACACACACACACACACACACACACACACACACACACACACACACACACACACACACACACACACACACACACACACACACACACACACACACACACACACACACACACACACACACACACACACACACACACACACACACACACACACACACACACACACACACACACACACACACACACACACACACACACACACACACACACACACACACACACACACACACACACACACACACACACACACACACACACACACACACACACACACACACACACACACACACACACACACACACACACACACACACACACACACACACACACACACACACACACACACACACACACACACACACACACACACACACACACACACACACACACACACACACACACACACACACACACACACACACACACACACACACACACACACACACACACACACACACACACACACACACACACACACACACACACACACACACACACACACACACACACACACACACACACACACACACACACACACACACACACACACACACACACACACACATCTTTTTATAAACATATAAAATATTTTTATATCTTTCTTTCACTTATAACAAAAATATATTATAGATTCTCTCATTTATAAAATAAATAAAACATCTCATTTTAAAAGTAGTTTACGCATAAGAGAACAAAACATCACATTTTATGTAAAAATATTCTATATGTTTATGATAAAGTACACACACAATTCCTTTTGATTTAATGTTTTGACTATGCATTTGTATTTTTATTAGCCTGGTGCGGACTATCCCAAAAGGACTCCCAGCACCCACCGGGTTAATAAAAATACAAGTGCAAACATTATTTATTAGATGTACAATACAAGTAAAAACATTAAATCAAAAGGAATTGTGTGTGTACTTTATCATAAACGTATAGAATATTTTTAAATAAAATGTGATTATGCGTAGTGTATAAACTATTTTTAAAATGAGATGGTTTATTTATTTTATAAATGAGAGATAGGATTATACAAATATTGTATATGTTTATAATAGGATGTGTGTGTGTACGTATTATAATTTCTTTCTACTTAAACTTTTAACATTTAACCCAAAAAGAACTCCCAGCTCCCCCCCCCCCCACGGGTCAATAAAAATAAATATATAAAAAGTACAAGTACAAAGTAGTAATTATACATATTTAAAGATGTTTAGTATATGTTAACATATACTACAAAATGAATGATATAATCCCTAAAAACTAACCTTTTTAAAAAAAGGTAAAAAAAGGCGCCAAGTACACGCGCCATAGTTTTTGTGAAAAACTTTTATATGTATTTACAAAATAGTGTTATTTTAACTGTAAAAAAACTACTGTAAAAAGCTATCTTCAAAATAGTGTTATTATAATAATCTACAAAATAGTTATTTTAATCTGCACAAGTAGTGTTATTTTAAACCATAAAAAATATTTTACGAATTATTTTAATATTGTGTAAAACATATGCTACAAAAATAATGATATAAAAAAATTGCGCCAACTAAAAATAAAAACTTATAAAAATATTTTAACCAAGAAAAGTTGTACAAAATATGTAGTTGTTTTAATTTCTTACAAAAATAATGATATCAAAAAATTGCGCCAATTGAATAAAAATGTATGTTATAAAATTTATTTATTTTATTATTTCCAATATTAGGAAAGTTATATTCAATACATTGCAATATAATTAAAGTAGTAAGGCGTATAGCTAAAACAGTTATTTTATAATTAATTAAGTGCACAATTATAATTTACCAATAACCATATACTAAAAAATATAATAACATATATATGTACAGGGTGGGGAAAAATTATTGGTCAAGCTTTTGCCAGTCGATTCTACTCGTCGAGATCGCCAACATCGCATCATAAACATGGTGCCGCAAAATTAACTTTCAAGGTCATTTTCAATGTCAAATTTTTTATTGGCTTAGTCGATTCTACTCGTCGAGCTGAACAAAAGTCTCAAAGGGACCATATGCCGGAAATCAATATTTCATAGAGAAATCTTTGTTTCAAGTTTTTAGAAGCTAAAAAATTTCGTTAAATTAATTGTCATGGGTGTAAAATCTGCTTAATCTACTCTTAACGCTACCCAGGAACAACGAAGTGGGCGTGGTAGATTTTTGTTCCCTTCGGGGTATCTTGGTACCCAGTAACATTTCAACGGCTGTTGGTTCCTTAAAGCAACGGTCATTTTCCTCGGAGGGGAATAATATATCGCTCCATAAGACATTCGTTACTTCTGCTTAAGAAGCTTTCTATTCATATCCAGACCTTTTTCATGATTATGAGAAGACCGCCGCTGATCTTGAATCAATTTTCAGTGTAAAATTTAAAAAAATTGTTTTAATTTTTTACCAAATTTTTTCTAAGAATAACGTTGCTGTAGCATGCCTCGACATGGTGGCCGTGATCGGGCGCATCGGGATGGGCGTGACCAACGTCTAATGCTTCGAGCAATTGATCGTGTTCATGGTAATTACACACGAGCACGAGCTCTTTATGCTAGTTGGTTGCGACGCCAAGCTAATGGCAGACCATTACGTCCAGGGTCCATGCCTGATCGTTGAGAATTTCAACGACTCGATGAACGATTCCATGATCAAAAGCAAAGGAATTTTGCAGGTGCTAGCCACCGTAGGGCAGGTCGTCCTCGTGTGTCTTGGAGAATTGAGGAACGTGTGATTGCTCTAGCTCGAACTTATCCTGTCATGGGATCACGACGCATAGGCGCGCGAGTAGGGGTTGATCATAAAACAGTCTTGCGCATTCTCCGTGAGGAAGGCCTACGACCCTACAAAGTGCAGGTAGTGCATGAGTTACGATCTGGTGATCGCACAGCTCGTCTTCGTTTTTGTCGGTGGATGCTTCGCAAGATCCGAAGAAATCGGCACTTTCTGAAAAATATAGTGTTCACTGATGAATCCAGTTTTTCCAGTACTTCCATTTTGAACCAGCAAAATGTTCGCATCTGGCGCAGACGCAATCCACACGCAATGGTCCAAAGAGTTCAGCAGGGCCGTTTTTCAGTCAATGTTTGGGCAGGGATACTCGGGAATGATTATATTGCTCCTGTGTTTCTCTCAAACCGATTGTCAAGCGTTGAGTATTTGCGGTTTCTACGTCATACTCTCCTGAATCGACTACGACGTTTGGTTCCGAGGAATGCCCGTAATCAAATTTTTTTATGCATGACGGTGCTCCACCGCATTTCGGCAGGCAAGTCCGCGCTTTTTTACAACGAGCTTTTGGAACCGATGGATCGGTCGTAATCCTGCGCCACACTTATGGCCCGCCCGTTCACCTGACCTAAACCCTCTGGACTTTTATTTCTGGGGAGCTCTGAAAGCCATTGTTTATGGGTCAGGCAGGGCTTTAAGAACGGCTCAGGATTTACGAGATCGCATTGAAGAGGCGGTTGCTACTTTAGCACGAAATCGAGCTGTGCTCCGTAGAGTGCGAGATAATTTGGTGGAGAGACTCCAAGCTTGCATTGATAACGGTGGTGGTTACGTTGAAGCTGACAGACAAGCACAACTGCTCAGAGCTATTGGGGCCGATGGGTCAGTTTTGTTTGTTCGTAGGCAGCGTCGACGACGATAAAGTGAGAGGCAAGGGGAACTCACAATAATCAAGTCACCCCGAAGTGAGAGGCGAGGGGAACTCACTATAATCAAGTCACCCCGAAGTGAGAGGCGAGGGGAACTCACTATAATCAAGTCACCCCAAAGTGAGAGGCGAGGGGAACTCACTATAATCATGTCACCCCGAAGTGAGAGGCGAGGGGAACTCACTATAATCAAGTCACCCCGAAGGGAACAGAAATCTACCACGTCCACGTCGTTGTTCCTGGGTAGCGCTAAGAGTAGATTAAGCAGATTATTGACCTTGAAAACGAATTTTTCAGGGTCATTTTTGGGGGGGTGATTTTCGCTAATCATGATCAGGATATTCAGAACATGATTTTAAGAACTTTATAAGCATCAGATTTATTTTCTGACTTCATAAAAATCGATTTTTTGGAAATTTCAGGCAAAAAAACTTCAAACGAAGATTTCTCTATGAAATATTGATTTCCGGCATATAGTCCCTTTGAGACTTGTTCAGCTCGACGAGTAGAATCGACTAAGCCAATAAAAAAATTTGACATTGAAAATGATCTTGAAAGTTAATTTTGCGGCACCATGTTTATGATGCAATGTTGGCGATCTCGACGAGTAGAATCGACTGGCAAAAGCTTGACCAATAATTTTTCCCCACCCTGTACAATATATATTCTAAAAAGTTTAATAACAAAAAGATTATATAAAATAAAAAAAAATTAAAAATTTATACAAAAATTAAAAATTTTTACAAATTAAAAATTAAAAACTTATGCGAAAATTAAAAATTTTCACAAAATCAAAAAATAAAAAAAATTTAGTCAGAAAAACTTGGCGCTGCTTTTTTCAAGATTAATAACTGCAATATATCTTAAAGTAACAAATAATCGCTCCCAGATAATATAATAATCCCCTCCAATAATCCAGCAAACGCAAAAGGATTATTATTGCACGCACAACATATAAACGCGCCGAGTCTCACGCTCGCGCGCCTCGCACTCTCGCGCCGCGCGCTCTCTCCCTCGCCTAAGCGCTCTCGCGCTCCCGCGCCCGCGTGCCCGCGCGCCCTGCGCCTACCGCCTGCACGCGTAAACACGGCATTTAAAGAGCCGGGAAGCGCACAAAAACGCGACAACACAACTCGACCCGGTTCGAGTTTCCACGAACTTTAAATACCGATAAACGACTTGCACTAAATGTAAGAACGGACGAATAAATAAAGACTGCCACCGCCCGTTCCCGCCGGCCGTTGTCTTGTACAGATTTATCCGCCTGCATCGATACGCACACGTACAATCACCATTCACGCATTCTGTACACACACCCACGCCGCTCATACGAACACACACGCATATTGTAAATACGAACGCACGCACTATCAATACGAACACACACGCAACCTGTAAACACGAACACACACACATCGTTAACTAATTGTACATGCATTCTACACTCTAAATAAAGAATTATTTAAATCTAACATCAAGCCTGTTGTCTCGCCGACCTTTTCACGAGCCCTGATCCCGACAGAGCTAAATCTGAGCCGCACTCGCGAAATGGGTGCGTTACATTAATTTAATTTAATTGCATCAATAACTGCATTAACTCAACGTATATGTGTGTGTGTACGAAGTACTTTAATATTATTAGTATATTGGTCAGTTTAGCAGCGCCAAGTTTTTTTAACTAAATTTTTTTTTATTTTTTGATTTTGTGTAAATTTTTAATTTTTGCATGTTTTTAATTTTTAATTTGTAAAATATACTATACGCATTACTTTGCATTGGTTTAATCGAGATAAATACACTGATTTATGAGCATTTTATAATTTGACCATAAAACTTATTATAATCAATCATGAGAAGAATTTTAAAAAGTAACATTCAAAGATCAAAACTCGTAATTTATACACACACGCACGCACACGAACTCGACGTATTACAAAGAATCTATCGAGAGTTATGAAGAAACATCGCTTCGATTAATATGTATCTCAATCATCAATTTGCTCAAATCTTTTCAATATAAGAAGATTGTATAAAAGCATTGATAGCTGTTAGTCGCTAGTCCAGAATCATAAAAGTCGATCGAGTGCAAACATCTACAAGAGGAGAACATTATTATGTTAAGAACGTTAAAAATATTATGTATTTCACAAGTGTTAATGTTAACCAAAATCGTCGTCGCGATCTCGGAGGATCTGGAGGATCCTGAAGCTTCGGTGAGTCTCCAGAAATAGTATTTTCATGGCTTTGATCTAAACTTCACGCAGATAAGAGATTTTTTCATAAAAAAATGGAATGGTATACATTGCAGATAATAGATTACTTGTGTAATGTAACTGTACAATATATGTAACCAAAGAATTTTGATGCTATAGAAAAATATACATAAATTTTGTTAATTTTGCGTCACACATTTAAAAATAGATATCATATAGTACACAATTAAACTTAATTAGGACGGTATATACAGGGTGTTCAAAAAGTCCCGGACCGGTTGAATAACTTGTAAAGTAGGCGTCGCACTGAAAAATGGCCTAGATAAAAGTTGTAGGAAATATCCCTGGCTATCTGATGGTGACCTTGGCTGTAACTTTGGCCTTGACCTTCAAGGTCATTTGAAGGTCAAGGCCAAAGTTACAGCCAAGGTCACCATCAGATAGCCAGGGATATTTCCTACAACTTTTATCTAGGCCATTTTTCAGTGCGACGCCTACTTTACAAGTTATTCAACCGGTCCGGGACTTTTTGAACACCCTGTATATATAATAAACTTTATTTATATCTCTAAATAATTATTCATATTTATTTAATCCAAATATACTTAAACGTATATTCAAGAAAAGATAATACGACAAAAATGTAGAAAATTTAAAAATTAAAGTTTAATGCAAAAAAATTTAAAGTTGAAAAGATAACAATAAAAAAATTAAAGTTGAAAAATTAAAGGAAAC
>CAXASD010000056.1:0-16393 GCA_963971435.1 Lasius platythorax | reverse complement strand
TCTCAGGCTGACACAAACACATGTTTATACAACTTATTTATACATGTTTATAGAATTATAGTAGCCGAGATAAATTATTATGCCTAAGTTTCATGAAAATTTTACTTATACTCTATTTTCAATATCTTTAAAAAATTCTGAGAAGAGTAATTTAAAATAATTAAGTAAGTGAACCAATTGGGTTTAGCATCATATAATTTCAATTATCATTATTATCATCATATAAGTTTCAAATTTTGTGTGAATACTTGAAAAACTTTCTCTATTAGTCCATACTTATTTTTTTAGTTGTTAGTTGAATGAGAGAAAAAAAGCAATTACATTAAGCAGTTACATTAAGTGCAAACAAAGCAGAATAAGGAAAAGAAGCGAGCTAAGAAAAACTTTAATTACTCACTCCCTATGTTTGGATTATATAATTATGTAATTAATTATACATGCTAAGCATTTATTTTTTGATTTATAAGTACTAGCATCAGGATACTAGCGCCAAAACTACAGGGCTGTATAATATGTCACTGTTGCCACTTTTCGGAAATAAATTCACATTAAGTGTTGGCAATAAAAGTATGCTATTACGTATAATCTAAAAATATATTTTTAATTACATTAACATGCCATAATAATATTGACATAATTTATGAAAATAGGAAAATAAAAAGGTGGCTATAATAAATTGACGAAGGACTGTACATCATGGACTATAAGTAATAGTTGTAAATAGTGCTATAACAAACGCATGACTTTTAAATGTCAACACTTATGTCTGTAGAAAAGCAGAGATGTTGCGAGAACTTGTTTAGAAAGTTGTTGCGCGCTCATATTAAATAGTTTTTCATTAATCCGTAAGATTTCTAAAATCACATTCCATTCGGTGACACTGTCTCTAGGATATGTTATGCATAATATAAAAAGATACCCAACAAAAAAGCCGTTAAAATTCAAGAATTGATAGCAATGATGTTTAATACAGTCGGAGATTTTCGTCGTGCAGTAGTATTCTCTCTCATCTCAAAATAACACGATTCTTTTCGCAGTAACAGCAACACAAGTTAAGAAGAGAAGTCACATCATTCTGTGGATATACCGAGTGTGATGCAGATGCTGGTTAGGATTTGCTCCTGCGGTGTCAGCTGTAGCATTCCCACTATACTGTACGCCATCGCCAGACAACCGACGTATCCGCGCAACGTTAGGCCATGCAAATTTTTCAGGTCAGGTAGTAACCAGTAGACGATGTATGTGGCGGCTAGAAACGGTACGGACACAAGCATTCCGAAAGAGTACACGATCCCACCACCATCGTCATCCTCAATTGGGAACGTCTCCTCGCAGAAAAACACCAAGTACTCCCGGTATTCGTAGCTTCTCACTCGCGCTAAACAGTATTGACGGTAGTCGAGGATGCGCTCCTCCAGCTCCTCAGCCAAAGGTCGTAATATAGAGCCATTCGACATGAGATACCATTTCTCGTCCATGTAAACGTGCGGATTCAAGGCGTACCGGTTCCTGCCGGCGCACGGATTCCATATCACAAAATTGAAGTACTCGTCGCTTGTAGTAATATTTGCCAGTACAAGATTTGTTTCGTAAACCGCCGGCAGCTGGACCACCTCCGTGCCGTTTGTCACGTCCTTCACGCACTCGTCTCCGGTGAGGAAAGAATTAACGCGACAACATAGCGACACACGGGGCTTTCCGGAGCCGTCGTCGTGATCAACATCGGTCGTCATCTAGGAAAAAGAATCCGAGGGAAGACATATAAAGTTAACCCATAGACGTAGTTGTACAGAAAAAATTAAATGTCAATTTTTAGATTTCTGTTGCAAAATATTGCTGAATATGTGTAATATCTTATGCGTAATAAAACCAACTATTAGAAACTGGTTGTCATATCTATGTCGTAAAACAATTTTATTTTTAGTTCAGCATTATTATATGGAATTTTATTTCTGATATTCTTCTCTATAAATGATATATTCTTCTAAATTCTTCTAAATGACTATATCCGAAACATTATCCAACATTTTGATTCTTTGCTGTATACTATATTTAAACAATTAAAAGAAAAAAAAATGATTCTAAATTATATATTATGGATTAAATTGATAAACAAATAAACAAATTGAGATAAAGCTCAAAGTACTCGAAGGTCTATTCCATAATTTTTAACGTATGCGTTGTAACTATAACGCATTTTTTTACGAGTCCTGTAACGTATGCGTTCAAAGTTACAAAATAGGCTTGCTGGAATTTATTGGTTGTAATATCACTTTACATTATTTTTATTTTACTTAATCTGAGTATTATATCTAGGTTTTTTGTGCAATTGCATTTAAGGTATTTTCAATCAAGTTTAAGTTTAAAAAATAAGTAAGTCTTTCTGAAAATCTTGATTAATTCTAACATAAATAGTTAGTAACGGTGTTTATGATGTTATCATTATATTTACAAAGTTATTATTCCAGAATTAATTACACAGTTCGACAAGAAAAACACTCATCAAGAAAAAGAATAATCATTTTTATAGTTTTCTTAACTAAATATGAATTTGGCTTTTTCAAAATTCTTTATCACATTAATTTTAAGAAATTTGAAACTAAAATTATTAAAATAACTATAAAGTAACTTATTATAATTATATACATAATTTATTAAAGTAACTTATTATATTACAGCTACAGCATAAAACGTACTAGAAAAAAGTTTCTGTTTCAAATTAATTATATTATTAGAACATTTACCTCAAAAAAATGTTTTAAAAATGTTGTAAACATTAAGGTTAATAAAATTTGTTTGATTAAATATTACATTTATCATATCGCTTGTGTGTGAAGATTGTACATATTAAATCATTAAAGACTGCAGATGATCTAATCAAATATTTTCCAATTTATATGATATTTATATGTACAAAAGGATTTTTGAGATTTCTGATTGCGAATTCGATGTCAAAATTAACAAATTTAAAATGACTCAAATTTGTTAATCTTAATAAATGTCATATTAAATATGTATTTAAATATGATATATGTTATATTTTATTCTTATTTCTCTTAATGTGATTTCATTGTTTACTAATATACCAATTGAAATGGCAATAGACAGTGTTTCCTGTAGATGGAATCATATCTCTAAACCTGAATTTCTTTCAGCCATTAAATTAGAATTAAACTCGACTTTTTTCACGTTCAATAATATTATACAGGGTGTCTTTTTAATCTTAACAGGCAAATATTTGGAAATCACGGGGTTTTAGAAAAAAATGTGTCAGACAAAAGTTGTAGGGTTTCGAGGGGGACATAATATCGTGACCTAGAATTGCCCTTGGGTGGCGTTTTTCAAGGTCATTGAAGGGTCAACCTAGTTTTTTAAATGTAACCACCATATTCTTTTTATATAAATCGATTCCTCGCAATATTCTGCATAAAAAGTTATGAGAGTAAGATGGCCAAAAAGTGAATAGTTTACGAGATATTTTATACTTTAATTTGACATAATCTTACATAAACTATAAATTATCTCAGAAATATTCATTTTTCGATGATTTTATCTCAATACCTTTATGCACAAAATAATGAGAGGAATCAATTGGTGTAAAGAAAACACATATAGTTGTTTTCAAGAAAAAATATTTAGCTGCTAGTTGCGAATTACATACTTTTTCTTAAAAACAACTATGTGTTTTCTTTACACCAATTGATTTCTTTTATTATTTTGTGCATAAAAGTATTGAGGAAAGATAATCGAAAAATGAATCTTTTACGAGATATATTTTATAGTTTATGTAAAATTATGTCAAATTGAAGTATAAAAAATCTTGTAAACTATTCAATTTTAAAATATTTGATGCTTGCCGAACTCGTCTCAACATCCGCTAAAAGATAGGCGTAAAAAATTATAGGTTCATCTATAAAAAACTGAAGGTAACCTTGAAAACTTGAAAAAAAGCAACTGATAAAAAATATACTATAATCATCTGAAGGGCTTCTTTGAACTATATTATGCGACACAAAAAAAATTTCGATCGGTCCACTAACAACAGAATAATTTAAGATGATCACACGTTACGCGGTTCACCCTGTATACAATATGTATGTATACATATGTAAATCATGAAAATATTATTAACTTCAATTTTCACAACAGATTTTTTTGAAGTTTAGAAATTGTAATACTATTTTTAGCACGTCTCATTTGCGTTATCGTAACTGTAATATAGTAAATTAGTTAAATTAGTTCTTTTCTACAAAATTTAACTTTAAATTTCTTAAAATTGTAACGTAAAAGAGCATTTTGAAGATTTGTATGCAACATCGGAAAATTATAAAAAATAATTATTTTTATTCTTGTGTTTGAAAAACACAATTATTTTTTAAAACATGTTATATCAGTCATTGCTCGCAAACTATAGGCATTAATAGAATCATTATAGTGGACACGTATGTATGCGTTAGCAAAGCGATGCGAATTGAACTCGTTGATAATTTCTAAGAATCCAATAAAAAGAATGTGATCGGACTTGGAATTATCTCTACCTCCGAATAAACATGAGAGATGATAAAACTTTCCTCCCATGATTCCTTTGACTTTTCCTCTGTCTGATCGCTTTCGAGAGCGGCTGCGATCAGGATCACAAGACAAGCAAGGAACAAGATCGTTCTCAGATGCCGGTTCATTCTATACTAATTAGTGAAGTTGCTATGAAATGGCAACTTGAAATAATTATCGTCGCCGCCTCTCGCAGCGTTATCGCCGTGCTTACGGAAGCTTACTCACGAAAGTGCCACAAGAAATGGCGAAAGAGAAAGAGAGAGGAAGTGAATGCGATGACTCTCTCGGGAATACGCGCACGCACACAGACTTCTCTCTTATGACCCATATAATAATAATAAAATGTATGGTTAATTTTATATCACTTAGAGTAATTTTATTACGTTCCGCTGTCGTTAGTGCGTGAACTGCTAAATTAAGCTCAACCGAGTCGGTAAAAGTAATAAAAAAGCGTGCAAACTTAGAATATTTTGAAAGATAGCATGGATATAAGGATAGCACATTTCCGGTCATAAAATATAGTTATTTATGAAGTAAGTCTTCAATTATAAAAATGAAGAAAATGTATAACATATTGAATGACAAATAATCACATATATGAATACAATACTAAGAAACTGCCAATAATTTTTATACATTATATTTTTAAAATGATCACTTGGTAATTTAAAGAAGATTAATAAATGTTAATAACTAAAATATAAATAAAGATAAATTTACATCTTAATGTAATCATATTTTCCATGAAATGTTCATTATTTAAAGTTAAATCAAAATACATGTAAATCAAAACGTATGTATATAAAATATTTATACATACATATATGTATATTTACATACATATATAATGATGAGAGATAATAATATATAGTATTTGTATAGCTAAAAATATAAGGTCAGTACAGGTAATTACGCCACCTTAAGCTTTTGGATTTTTTGGACTTTACTGAGGATCGAGTGAAAAAATTAAGTGTACCATAATTAAAAGTGATCTTTTGGCTGCCTCAAAAAAATATTTCAATGCTTTATCTCCTCTCTTTCTTTTTCCACCAATTGTTTTAAAAAAGTGCGTCAATGTGGCGTATTTACCGACACGTGCAGGTAATTACGCCACCTAATAAAAAATTCATATAAAGTGATTTTAAGGCGTGGAATCACGTGAGAAACCAACTCAGGGCTTTGAAAAAACAATTTTGTGAATTTTATTCTCAATTCCAATGCACAAAAAAAAGGAACGGGAAGACAAACGTGTTTTGATTATAAATTTTATTTTTTAAAAATAAGCAAAAATAAGTTTTAATTTTTATCATCAAGTATAAGTTTTATTTTTTACATCGAAAAAACTGCCACAATCAAAACGGATCTAAATACAAAACATAGAGACCAAATTCGTTAGTAATTCTAATGAGTTCTTAAAGTGGCGTAATTACCAGCAACCTGAAATTTCGTAAATAAATTACATTCTTTCTACTTACATGAAATGGAATGACAAAAACAATTATACTTTTGGAAAAAGCGTCGAATTTACTACGAAAATAATGCTAGTAAATATTTGAAATGTAATAATTACTGCCGGCAAATTAGCGACGAGTGTAGAGCCAAGTTTATAGTGGCAAATTTTTTGATAACAACTTTTGTTCTAATTGTTACTACAAATCACTGAAAGTTTAAAACGGCAAAATGTTTGTTGATAACAACTTAGTATCTATGCCTTCACAATTAGCATTTGTCATTTGAAGACATCCTGTATTAATGAAGAATTAGATAGGTGGCACAATTAGCTGCTATGGCGTAATTACCTGCACTGATCTTACTTAATAATACATCGAAACTAATATATACAATATAGTCACTCAATCATTCAGTCTTAACCGGTTTGTTGAATAAGCAAATCTATTTGTATATAAGAGGAAACATTGCTACCTGTTATATAATGTTGCAACAAAATATTCTACTATTATTACTTCGATGCCCAACTGGCATATATTTAATATAAAAAGTTTTTACACAACGTTTCGACCCAAGTTCCGGGTCCTTATCAGTGTTACTAAAATTGACAAAACATACAAATCGAAAAATTAGAAAAATTATAATAATATATGTGGGAAGGAATAGATTTTGATGCAATAATTAAGTAATACCTAATGAATAAGATCTTGAGTTACATTACTCTTGTCTATTTAAATGTTGAACCTCATTACGTTAGAGCAGAACGAAAACTAACTAAAAGACACAAGTCGAGAATTTTTTATCCTAAGGTCGTATATAAGAAACATAAACATAAAAATAAAATCACATAGCTACAAAAACATTATAAACAAACTCAGATATATTACACGCTGTATATTAACTTGTCATAAATAGGGTTTAGATTATCGGTATCCCTCTGTAGATTAATCGTATTATCATATTTTTTGATGAAGAACATTTCAGCAATCTCTCTTTTTCTTTTATGTTTTTCATAGTGTAAAATATTAGGTTCTAACCATTTGAAATCATGTTCAAATTCTGTTCTATGTTTACTAACTACATTATGATTACTTGGGTGATTTTTTATATTGCTGCAATGTTCTTTTATGCGCGTAGTTAACAATTTTTTTGTTTGTCCGATGTATTTTGCGTCACAATCGTTACATTCAAGCATATATACGATGTTCGTTTTTTGTGAACGGTCTAGTTTATCTTTACCTTTCATAATAACATTATTTAGTCTTTTCGGAATTGTGTACAAAGTTTTGAGACCTAATTTGTCAAGAGTATGATGCAAATTATCACTAAGATTCCTTATGTATGGTAAAGTCACGAAGTTGGATGAATCGTATTTATTAATTACGTGTTCATTTTCCCTATTTATGACAAGTTAATATACAGCGTGTAATATATCTGAGTTTGTTTATAATGTTTTTGTAGCTATGTGATTTTATTTTTATGTTTATGTTTCTTATATACGACCTTAGGATAAAAAATTCTCGACTTGTGTCTTTTAGTTAGTTTTCGTTCTGCTCTAACGTAATGAGGTTCAACATTTAAATAGACAAGAGTAATGTAACTCAAGATCTTATTCATTAGGTATTACTTAATTATTGCATCAAAATCTATTCCTTCCCACATATATTATTATAATTTTTCTAATTTTTCGATTTGTATATTTTGTCAATTTTAGTAACACTTGATAAGGACCCGGAACTTGGGTCGAAACGTTGTGTAAAAACTTTTTATATTAAATATATGCCAGTTGGGCATCGAAGTAATAATTATCTTTGGAATTTTATTTATCACTGGTGACCATTATCTACTAATTTCTTGTTTAATTCTACTATTATATTATGCAAATTTTCTACTCTGCTAATCTCTAATTAATGATCCAATTAATGTGATTAAAAAAAAAAGTGTATATCTAAACATCAAAATATAAAACAAGATTTATGTCAATATCACAATATTATTGACGCACACAATATAATATTATGCATATATTATCAGAACGAAATAAAAGAAAGTAAAGTTATATATTACGCGCGGCTTCTTTTTCTTTTTTTCCAATAAATCATCAAAACACAAAAAATCCATTCGGATCAAATATAACACTGTTATCGCTAACGATTAAGGTCGACTTTTAGCTATCTCACTGAACTTGATAAAACTGACACTGTATTCGATTTCGCTGTAACTTCTCTTCCAGAGACGGAGAAGCAAGAGAGAGCACGCCGAGAAACGTATATACTCCCATGAGCAATAAAGCGATACTACCGGACGATGAGTCGTTCACAGCGGACAGCCTTAAAGAAACGGTCTCTACCTGCTGCGAGGTGGTATATACTGGGCGATCCGAAAAAATCTTCGGTTTTCAAACGATAGCTTCACTAATAATAGCTTCACAATGATAGCTTCACTATTCCAACAGCAATATAAATTTAAACACTTAGCTATTTAATGTGTTCCGGATGAAGAATCATTATACTTTTAAGAAAACTGCGGAAACTGAATAGATTTGCAGAGCAATTGGACGAACGACGAAAATTTTTTTTAGTTACATTAGATATATATGGAAAGATTATATATGGAAAGATAAATCAATAGTATGGACGCAAAAGAAATCTTATTTCCACAATAAATTTTATACATTATCTTTCTAGGCTTTAAAAGAAATACGCGTATTTGATCCAAAATTGAAATTACATTGAATATATTATTTCACCGTTATTCGCAAATGTTTTTATCTCATTCTGCAGATGATGATCACCAATGCAAAAGCAGACAATGAAATCTTATTATATAGAAACCGGTTTGCATTCGTCATATCTTACATACATGTATCTTACATACATGCAAAAAGTGGGGGAGGGAGGAAAATCATTAACATTTGTTTTACGAGAAATTGAAGATGGCAATGGCTCAAGTGACGCCAATATACTCGGTGACTTTCTCGATTCACTCGATCCATCTTTATCTCGTAAAAGAAAAGACTCTCTCGATCACATTAAATTCCTCAAAATAACACGAAACATATACTAATTGTAATTAAACCGTATAGGAAGTGTAGCATGTGGTTCTTGTGTTATCACTAATCGCAGAGATAAGGAAATCATGCGTCCAGAACACATACATGTGTACATACATAGCTGATTCATATGACGTATCTATTTGTATTCTATATCGGTGAGTGGAATAGATGTGGTCTATAGCACACTAATATTACATGTAATGTATGTATAAACGCACACGACACGCGCACGTATATGCGCGCGTGCACATGCAACGCATATGCACAAAATTAGGCATTTATATAATAATAATTTAATTCATAAAAAACTATTCTAAAAAAAAACATAAATCTGAAAATTAAAGTTTATTAAGGAATATGAAATATTTCTTGAAAGAATTAATACTGACATGAGTAAAAAGATTGAGGGAACAAAACGTTTTTAGGGACGTACGCGTCTTTAATTTTTGTCAAATAAATTCTAAGATAGATTATTCTTATAGAGTAATTGATTAGCATTAAAAACGCTTTCAATATTTTAGCAGCTTTTAAAATGAGCTATATTTCAATTGTTTGTAAATTGCTAGAAATAATAAAATGATATATGAGTGATATAGAGTGTTAATATATAATTACATTACTTGTAAAAATTAATTATTCAATTAATGTATACTGTTCTATCTAGCATTGGAAAATAATATGTTACTTGTAGCGCTGTTATCATCACATTACTTTTTTTTTGTAATTGTAACAGTAACGGCGTTACAAATTTTTTCTGTAACAGAAAAAGTAATTTACATAGATACATTTTTTTCGACAACGAGTAACGAATTCAATCATATTACTGTCGTTACTTTTCGAACTTATGTATGTGATTTGCTTTCCATGTAAAGAAAAATATATAGAGAGTTTTAAATCTGCTTTCCATGTAAAGAAAAATATATATAGAGAATTTTAAATCTTTTAAAAGTTAAACAATTTCAATAAAATTCAGCGACTTTTATTTTAAATCAAATCATATAATTTTTATAAACTTTTGTATGTTAAAAACAAATCTGACTTGAAATTAGCTTACCATATCACGATTTTTGCAGAATTGCATAAGGTTAAAGAAGGTTAAGAAAAGATCTTTAAGAATTTAAAAAATTTTAAAAAGACCTTCAAGAGAATTTTAATTATATTTTTATGAATCTATAAAAAAAACTAGCACAAACTAAGAGAACATGTTTTTATTTATGTTTATAGAATTAGGAAATCTTAAGAAAAAAGATTTTTTGCAATTTTTGGAAAAAGTTTTTCTTTCATATAAAAATCCCTAACATTATTATTAAAATTATTGTATACTATATTGATAGTGATATTAATATCTAAATATTATATCAAATTTGTTATATTTTAATATAAAAATATTTAAAAATATAAATTTTATGTATGTATTTAATTGTATATGTTGTTATGTGTTTAACTATATTAGCATTTTTTAAAAACACGAAAATTGTAACTCGCAACACTTTTTGACTCGTTACTTTTTGAATAACGGTAGTGATAACGATTTACTCAAAATTGATAACAAATTATTAACGAATGGTAACAGTAACGAGTTACTTTTATAAAGTAATTTGCAACGCTGGTTTTATTCTATTTATACGTATGCATAAATTTATTCGCATTTTTGTACAGATACTGATACTTTTTGTATAGATAATATTCTTAAGATTATCATCATGCACAAAAAATAAAATGATGCAAAATGAAATGTAAATTTGATTTGAAAAGTTATATATATTGACTCGGAATGAAACTTATTATTGTAAATATTTTTGTACGTTACAAAATGCGGTCATTAGTTTTTCCTGCATTGCGCATGTTCTAAAGCAATAATATCGCTAAATAATTATTTATAAATGTTTCTTAATCCGCACCGTTAAGTTCTCGATCTTCATACTTTACTCTCTCTCTCTCTCTCTAGTATATAATATATAAAATATATTATTAAAATCTTAATTCACAACGAAGCAAGTTAAAAACAACAGAACTGCTAAACTAAACTGGGGATCTAAGGAAAAAAAAGAAGAGCAAGCAAGCTCAATCATGATCAAGCAAATATCAAAATATCGACTCAAACTGCGAAAGAATTGAACCAGATACGAGGTGGCTGCTTACCTGTAATGAAGCATAACGTCCGTATAGAAGACATGAAAATGTAGTTAACCAAGAGCAGGAAAATGTAGGCGGTAATTAAGCAGATGACGTAGCACATAAGTGTTTTGCCGTAGAGGTTCTTCAACTCGGGGATAATCGCGTACACCAGAAAAGTAGCGACGAGGAATGGAATGGACACTGCGATGCCCACATGATGTGCTGTATATATGCTGTCTATGTTTTCTTCGGTCACGTTTTGTGTTAGGCAAACTAAAATACCGATTCGATCGAAAGTCATCTGCCAATCGATACAATAATTCCAGAGCGGAAATACCGTCCCGTCGGCGCCTATGAGGCTGCCGTTAGCTTGAAGGATGACTTTATCCTCTGGAAACTCGTCTGGATTAAGAAGGATGAGTTTACCCTCTTGATACTCGTCTGGATTAAGAGGGTAAAATTTGGCAGGACAAACGAAGTTCTCTAGCAAAAGAAAATGCTCTCTCAGTTCGTCAATATCTTGGATCTCCTCGGCCATTTGTTCCTTTGATAAACGCAGATTCGGCGTCTCTCCTCTTGCCGGCATGGTGTCATTATGGGATATCTTCTGACATATCGGCTTCTTCTCGATGATTTTCTCGCCGAGCACCTCGTCGCCGCGACAGCATTTCCTGATACAGTTACGCAACTTGCAGGCGCAACCATAAGTGATATTGCCGTCGGTCCAACGTAGATGGGCCGGGTAAACGGTACTGTTATGGGGAAGGCTGCTGTTCTTTTCAAGCGTCCGCGATGCTGCCGCGACACCGTCACCGCTGTTTTCCATGCTGAGAACCACGCTAAGCGACGGCGAGCAGCGCGGATCATCCCTTAGCACTGGCAGTTGTTCATCATTAGCGATTTCATCGCCGCTACCGGCCGTCAACAGACCACACGCGGCGAGGAAAACCACCGAATTAAAATTCGCGGAGCGGCCGCACATCACGACAAGGGCGCCGAAGATTGTAAACTATTAGCCGCGATCTATGCGGCGATTATTCGTGGCGGCTCCACTCCGCGCCCGATGCCTCTGCGTCGGCGGATGCGCGGTATAGCGCGGCGCCGCGACGCTTCGCGCTCCGATGAAATCTCATTACTTGTTAGGAGAATGTTTCCAAAAGAAAGGAAGTTCTTAAAAAGCGCGACGTTTTATCCCGATATCGATAAACAGAGAATCTTAGACTTGAAATTCTGATTGATCACGTTCTTTTTTACTTTAAATTCGATAAATTTGCATTTGATTTTGATTAATTATATTTATTGGTGAGAGAAATAATAATATGTAGGTGAAGAGTGCGGACAAGTGCCCATAGGCCTGTTGTCTCAAATTTTCCCAACTCGAGATTGGACTTTATTTTTGGCTTAAAATAAAGTTTATGACGCGTCGATTACGAATATATTTCAAGTTTCCGGATGGACCGAGTTACCGTTCCAGAGAAAATGGCTCATTTAGAATTCCAATGATGGCGCTAGTAGTTTTAGCCGCTCTGCCACACAGTTGATTGCGCTAACGCTTGCAGTTAATCGTAACATCAATGAAATGATTTTTAGCATTAGTTTTATTATTTGCTTTGTTGTTAAAATACGTGGCGTCATCTGTTGAGATTGGAACTAAATGGACCATTTTCTCTGGAACAATAACTCGGTCTATTTGAAAACTATATTCGTAATCTACATGCCATAAACTTTATTTTAAGCCGAAAATGAAGTCCAATCTCGAATTGGAAAAATTTTGGGCAACAGTTGTCCGCACTCTTACTTAATGAAATGTTCGGTCCAATTAAAGAAAAAGTTTTATTCTGTACGTTTCGGCACACACGAAACTATACTTCTCCCTCTTTCTTCAGCTAGAATAAAATAATTTTAATTTAAATTTAATTTTAATCTTGTCGCAAAATACACAAAAGTTCTTGTGTTTTGCACTGAAGCAAAAATTGGCTTTAGAAGAAAGAGAGAAAGCATGTATTTACAAATATTTTTTAATTATTTATTAAAAGGAAAAGTTATGATAAGTATATATACAATTATTATAATTTCTGTTATAAAAAGTTATGGCGATGCAAATGCCCGTTGTTAAATTATCGCATAAATATTCGTATATCTTTTAATACTTGATGATTTTAATTATGAATAGGATGAATCATCAGATTTTATTACATCTAATAAATTCTAAAATATGTGTTTTATAGAAAAATGTTTCAAATGAAAATTACTTGACTTCGAGAAGTATTTGTGAAAAACACGGTCTTGTTCCAGTTTCCGAGAATTCAAGGTTATATGTTTCTTTTTAATAAAACCATTTAATAAAACCGTTTAATAAAACTAGTTTTTCTTACATAAATATATTTTTTTATTATTGTTCTACATATAAAAGTATTATAAGATAAAATCATCAAAAATCAATAGTTTACGATATATTTTATAATTTTTGACATGTAACATATTTGATATGTTGTAACGTATAAAATTTGATAAAGTATTCATTCTTCCATTAAAGTATTTACTAAATTTTTCACAAAATAATAAATAGAATCGATTTATGATTCTGTTTTTATATAAATATAGTATTTCACATCTGCAAGATGCCATTGTATATTATTTCTTAAATATAATTATGTATTTTTAAATTATAATATCAATTAAACTTATTATATATAATGTATAAAAGTACCGCCTAAAAAATATATCATAAATGTTAAAAAGGCGCCAAAAGTATATGTTTCTCTCTAATCAAAATAACAGTTTTTAAAAAATAAAATCTCTTCAATCAAAGTAACAATTCTTTATAAAAATAGAATTAAAAAATATATATAAATTAATAGGATAAGAAAGTATTGAAAATTAAAAAGAAAATCTAGTTTGTTAAAAATTATTATTTTTGCTAATGGACAACAAGTCATATCAGATATAAAATCACAAAAAAAGACAAGGCAGATTTTGACTTTTTTTCGCTGATGGATGGTAAGTCGTGTCAATAGTTATGTTCATGAACAAAATGTCCAGCAATAGCATACTTGAGGCGTTTCTCAGATAATGCAATTTATAGACAATTGAATATAATTTCCAAGCTTATATTATTAATCGGAAAGTAGGCGTATGCTGGACATTCTGTTCATGTTCGAACTTTATCTCTAACCCGATTGATCGTCCGTTAGCAAAAAAAATAATTTTTAAACATATTAATTTTTAAACATACGTCTTTCCTATGGTTTTACGTTTAATATGACTTATCGCCCACTAGTAAAAAAATATTTTAAACATACTTAGTTTTTTTTGTGATTTCAATAATTTTGTATATCATTAATTTATAATTTTAATTCCATTTTCGTAAGAAACTGTTATTTTGACTAGAAAGAAAGATATATTTAGCGCCTTTTTTATATCTTTGATATCTTTTTTTAGGCGGATTTCATATATTTATGCAAAGTATACACATGCATATAGATTTATAGTTTTTAATATTCATATATCTCCACTAAAATCTGTAATAGGTGTATCAATTACTTTCATCGTGGTATTAACGCATGCAGCAAAATTCAGCTATTTTTTTAATACAACTACTATTTTAAAAATTGCTGCATTTAAAAAATATAATTGCTTATTTACCAAATTATGTAACATAATACAATTATAAAGGCTCTCCTGAATATAATCAAATCAAGGTAAAAAATGGCAATAAGAGCCAAGCGCAATAAGTAGGGCGCTTATATTTTATTGTAAATATAAAATTATGGTAAATATAAAATATGCTAAGGAAATTAGGCTCTCAATTTGAAAAACAACTTTGAATTTCAACGGGCTATAAGAGCCAAACGCGGATGGTAGGGCGTTAGTTTTCGATGAAAATTAATTTTTCATCGAAGTAATTTGTTGTGCACAGGGCACAAATTTTTCTTGGGCCGGTATCAAGAAATTTAAATTAAATCTCATATTCGAGATAATAATTTAAATTTCTCGTCAAAGTTGTTTTATAAAATATGCATCATCAATATAAATAGCGTACGTTTCGATTCCTTTTTTGGGTCGTCTTCAGCGCAATTAAAATGTAATTTTAAACTTAGATTATATAAATAGAAAAAAAATAAAATCGCAATGCAGTCAAACGGATAAAAATTAATAAATAAAAAAAATAGTTGTTAAAATAAAATTCAAACTGAGGTCTCTCACGTCATCCGAGCAGTGACGAATTCAAAGTATAGCTTCCAATGCATCACAGGCATCTCCAATATGTATTACTCCTCAGTTAATAGGCCAAAAAATAAAGAATAGAAGAATTAGCTAAGGCCTCATTACGTGTATATTTTCATGCCGGAAACGCTCAAGCTTTAAAGATACAAACAGATGTAAAGAATAGATGCCGAGAATATCGCACGAAAGGCAACACTTGATGAACATAATTATAAAGTATACGCAGAGTAAAATAACACGCGTTATTTAAGCGAACTTGTCTCGATGACATTTCGAGAGACAATGCCATTATATTTTTTTATCACACCTCGTATTATAGATGCATAAGTGAGTAACAGGTTAATTGTAATTTTTCTCTCATAAATATAACATGTAATGTTACATATGTTATATCATAATTATATCGCATATAGCAAACAATTGATTCAATTTTACCAAATAAATAATCAAATATGAAAATAAAATAAATTAAATTTTATTTATAAAACTCGAAATATAATTTATATGAAAATTAAACTCCTATTTTGTGCTTCAAATAGACAGTAAACGAATAATTTTCCATTTATCTCTCCTGCCGATGCCAATCAGTTTAATATTCTGAAAACCTCCTGTTGCGCTTGTATCAGATATTATCAAAAATTAAGCTGAAACAGTTACTATATTTTTGATCAGTAGCCGCGTCTTGCACAGATTTCATATCCACTTTTAACAGAAATTTGAATTCCAAAAAATACGTCGCATAGCGATAAGCGAATGAAGCGAATTATCGAATCAAATATTAAAGGCCTTTGAATATCGTTCTACATGACAATGTGCGTTCACACACTGCTATCCGCACTACACAGAAGATTCAGCAATTCCAATGGAAACTTTTGAAGCATCCCCTTATAGCTTTTTTTTTTGCGAGGGAAGGAGGAAATGCATTTACGCAGACCTGACCGCCCGTATGGCCAGGTACTGTAGGACTCGCCTCTTTGTTGCTGAAGAACG
>CAXASD010000055.1:0-43217 GCA_963971435.1 Lasius platythorax | reverse complement strand
GAGAGAGAGAGAGAGAGAGAGAGAGAGTGTGTTGTATAAGCTTCTGCATATTTCCCTTGAGTCTCAATATCCTACGATCGCCACAATACATATACACACATATTTGAATTTTCCATATGTAAAATATAAATCAAGAATATATACAACTTATTTTAAAGAAAGATTAAGTATAGTAAATAAAAGAAGATTAGGATTTTTGCAATACCTTTCCTAAATAGTGCTTACACATTTTGTGGTTGACGACTCAAAACATGTTTCACATTTTCTAAAGCTGCATCGTAGGCTTCTGTTTTAATCAATGTAACTGCCAAATTATTATGAACTTCTATACGATTTTCTAATAAAATCTACATTTCAGTATCACTAACTGACTCTCCCTCCTCATTTTGATTCAACTTTGAACTACTTTTGTCGATGACAGATATTCTAATGCTCTTCGATAACATTATATTGCAAAAGGCAGCTCCATCCTAATAAGTCATCAATTTCCACTTTGACGTTTCTCATTGCTTTAAGAAAATGATTAACCATTATGTCAAAAAAAAGTTAAATAGACTGTCTTGTCCTTAAAGTATTTAGTCCAAGAAAATAAATAACCTTTATTATATAATTTAAATCAAAATTATTACCATATTTTTCTTCTTTAACTAATGCTTAACATTTCTATTTCAGGCTCTAACTCTAATGCTTTCAATTCAACTGTATATGTAATATTTTTGATAGAATTAACATAAACATGCAACTCATTGCTTAGCCATTTGTAAGTGATCTAAAAATATTAGTTACGCATTAATTACATTTATATATAAAATATAAAGAAATATTCACATTTCCAGAACTAAAAGTTGCGAGTAATTCCAAATCCGCAAAATATTTGTGGACACTATAGAAGCGATATGATTTTTCATTTCATTATTCTTTATAAAGCCAATTAATAAAAATGTGTTCAATGTTGTTGTTTTTATAATATTTTTGGTAGAATTACCACAATACTTATTTAAGTACATTAACATAAGCATGCAACTCATTAATATGTTAATTGGTAATGCACAGATTCACTCAAGTGTAAGCATTCGCTCAGTTTGTCTATTATAATCTAACTTTGCTCAATATGACATCGATTAGAAGAAATTATCTTCTAAATTCTCTTCCTTACACTATTCCGCGATACTCTTAATAACCGTTAATCACTTTATCACTTTTTTTCTTGTGTTACACTATTTCGCGATATATAAGCATATTTAATAAATTATTATGTCTGACAATAGTCTACAAAATTTTATTGGTATCCTTAATATCCTTATTATCCTGATTTGATCCTCTATTCTTAAAATTATGAAATTTTCGTGCAGCTACACACGTATGAATAAGTGAAAGATATAACTACCTACTAAAAAAAACCTTACATAGGTAAAAAAAAGTACGCTAAATATATAAAAATTTCACAGCTTGTATGTAATAAAGAGTTAAAATAAATTTTTACAAAAAGCAGTGATATCTTATTAAAAGAAACCTTACAAAGGTAAAAAAAATACGCCAAGTATATAAAAATTTCACAACTTGTATGTAACATAGAGATTAAATAAATTTTTACAAAAAGCAGTGATATCCTATTAAAAAAACCTTACAAAGGTAAAAAAATACGCCAAGTATATAAAAACCCTAAAAAACTTAAGGTTTTAAAAAATATTTACTCTTAAAAAAACTTATAAAAATAATTTTCCTCTAAAGAAATAACCTTAAAAAATAATAAAATTTGAAAAATAATTTTCTCCTAAAAAGTATTCTCTAAAAAATAAAAAATCAAAACTAAACATGAAATCAATAATTAGCCAAGTATTTAGAAGCAATTCAATTTGTGAGGGTTTGAAATAGTATTTGCCATAAAATCAATCTTGCATTTATAGAAATATAATACATAAATTTTCTCCATAAAGTCAAAACGCATTTTGTTATTAAGAAAAATTTATTTTTAAAATAAGTTTAATTTTGTATGATAAATGTTTTGATATATAAAATAGCATTATTATGTCACACGGATTTTATTACAAATAGTAAAATATAAAACTATTTAACCTCCACTGCGCCATGACGTTGATCACATTGATTGTCAATTTTAAATATAAAAGTGTCCTGTGCTACAAATTGATCGAAGTGTTTGAAATTGCTGTTTTGAAATTAATCATAAGCTTTGCCAAGTAGGTCCGGAACTAAAGGGGTTAAGGCACAAAGTGACATACAAAAACTTGATTTTTTATTTTTTAGAGAATACTTTTTAGGAGAAAATTATTTTTCAAATTTTATTATTTTTTAAGGTTATTTCTTTAGAGGAAAATTATTTTTATAAGTTTTTTTAGGAGTAAATATTTTTTAAAACCTTCTTAAGTTTTTTAGGGTTTTTATATACTTGGCGTATTTTTTTACCTTTGTAAGGTTTTTTTAATAGGATATTTGATATTTAAAATTTTGAATATGTACAAAAAACTTAGTATAAAATTTAAAAAATAGTCTAAACAATTTTTTGTAAAAAAAGTATTTAAATTAGTTTAATGAAAAGAATTATTTAATAAAATTTTTAATATCGATTTAAATTGAAACTTTTTATAGGTAGATTGCCTATACAAAATAGTTAATGTATTAAAAAATTGTTTAATTCGGTCAAGATTTTGGTTTAAGCTATCTTTCATTGAACTTGTGAGTTATAACTAAAATTTAATTGGAATATTGTCCCAATATGAGCGAGTATTGTAATTATAACTTTGTACCAGCTTTATATGTATAATTGTAGTACCTTCCCGCATTCTCAGGATTGGCGCCTTCGCAATTTTCGTACAAGTTTTTCCAAGTTATGTATAATTTTTTTATTTTATCATACAATGCAATTCACCTAATAATTTTTAAAATTATTAGTTATAACTACTCAAATATTCATAAAAACATTTATATTAGAAATATAAAGGAATAGCTTGTAAAAAAATCAATTATATTGATTTTCTTGAAAATTATAAATCATAACTAGTATTTCCTTTAATCAAAATAATAAATACGTCATTTAATTAATTATTATATAAAAATACAACCAATACGTAATTTAAATAATTAAATACTATTCAATTGTTTAAATACAAGCTTATTTCCAATTAGTTTCTATAAAAATATTTGACGGAAGTTTTTATAAAATATGAAATTCGCGCGCGCCAAGTGAGTTGGTCAACAATATAAAAGCAACCGATTTTCATTTGTTTATGTTTTGCGCGTCATACGTCGTGCAGTTCACTGGTCGTGCATCGCTGGCATGTTAAAACGCGTTTGAGCTCTTCACGGCAAATTCTTCTTTGAATAAAAAAAATAAAACTACACAACCTCCTTCTTCGCACTTTTGCGGTGTTTTACAGTGTTTTATAATAAGAGGTAGCTATATCAAGCAATCAATTTAATCTTAACAATATTATTTAATCAAGTAATTATGAATATTCGTATTTGAAGGTTTTAATTTGGAAAAATGAAAAGAACCTATTCAAGTGGTGCAAGTAAAAGGAAAAAGGCACAAGAGGAGAAGGATAAAATAGCACAATTACCAAAAATCTTTTCTTTTCTTGAAAAGCAAAATCAGTCAATTAATATAAATAATGACGAAGATTTATCTGAACCTTCTACAAGTGATGAGAAAAATACCTGTGAAAGTGAACCATCTACAAAAGAACCGAAACCAAACGAAGAATTAGAAAGTTCGTTTATAACTGATTCTACAATTGACATTGTATGTACAAGTGGCAGTACAAATGAGTGTTATGAAAATGATCCCGCTTTATGGAAAATTGACGATAACATGATTTATTATTGGATTAAAAAAGGACCTTGTCAAAATATTGATCAAGGTTTTCAAAATTCTGTTCGAGAATACAAAGAAGGTGACAAAATAAAAAAAAGATTTTTAACGGCTAGTGCATTCAAACGTCAGCTTCCAAATGGAGAAGTAGTAAACCGTGAATGGTTATTATACTCCCCGTCTCAGGGTAAAGTATATTGTTTCTGTTGTCGTCTTTTTTCGATATCTGACTTAGTAATTTCCAAAAATGGTTTTAATGATTGGAAACATGTTCACCAATCATTGAAAGAACATGAAAATAGTTTTGAACATAGAAAAAGTATGATTATTTATTTAGAGCGTCAACGAGAAATAAATTGTATTGATTCAAAATTATTAAAACAATTTGAGGAAGAAAAAAGCTATTGGAAGAGGGTTTTAAAAATTGTAGTATCGGTCATAAAATTTTTAACTTCACGAGGTTTACCATTTCGAGGAAAGAGTGATAAATTTGATACTACTGACAATGGAAATTACTTGGGAATCCTAGATTTAATAAGCGAACACAATTCATTTTTAAAAGAACATATAAGTAACTATGGTAATTCAGGTCGTGGGCACGTAAATTATTTATCGAAGACAGTTTGCGATGAACTTGTCGAAATAATGGCAGAGAAATTATTATTTTTAATTATATCTGAAATTAAAATAGCGAAATATTATTCTATATCGGTAGACTCTACGCCAGATATCAATCATAAAGACCAACTAACATTCATTTTAAGGTATGTTAAAGAAGGACGAGCGGTCGAAAGATTTTTAGAATTTATTCCCATCACATGTCATGAAGGTGAATACTTATCAAATATAGTGCTTTCAATACTCAATAAGTTCAACATTTCTGTCTCCGATTGCCGAGGACAGTCGTATGACAATGCTGCAAATATGTCGGGCTCCTATAAAGGATTACAGGCAAAATTAAAAGAGTATTCTCCTACTACTGTTTATATACCATGTGCTGCGCATTCGCTAAACTTAGTAGGCGTTCATGCTGTGTCTTGTAATACGGAAGTGATTTCATACTTTGACTTCTTATAAAAAATCTATACATTTTTTTCTGCTTCTACGTACCGTTGGAATATTTTAAGCTCGCAAAATTTAATCAAAGTTTCTAAAATTTTGTCTGCGACTCGATGGTCAGCTAGAGCTGATGCGGTTTTAGCTTTACGAGACGGATATAATAAGATTGAAAATGCGCTAGAAATAATAATTAATGATGAGAAGCAGTCTATGGAAACTAGGCATGAAGCTATGTGTTTGAGTAATAAAATGAAAGAATTAGAAATAGCTTTTTTGACTATTTTTTGGAATGATATTTTATGTCGTATAAATAGCACGTCTGAAATTATACAAAGACAAAGTACTGATCTATCTTTAGTTGTAGAATTGTTAACGTCATTAGAAAAGTATATTCAGAGTTTAAGAACTAAATTTGAAAATTATGAGCAGGAAGCAAAAAAATTAGTTAAAGATGAGAATTACAAGGACAATAATAAACGCACCAGAAAAGCCAGTACTAGACTTTCTTTTTTTGATAAATCATCAGAGAATGCAATAGTTTTGCAAGGAAAAAAAAAATTTAAAATAGAAGTTTTTATACCTATTATTGATAAATTATCAATGGAACTGACTCGTAGAAATGGCAATTATAAAGCTATTTATGATCGATTTGGATTTATTTCTAATATTTTAGAGGCAAGCGAAGGAGATATAAAGATAAATTGCAAAAAACTGTGTGATCATTATCCAACTGATTTTGAAAAAACTTCTATGGTATCAGAATTCATTCACTTCAAGTTTTATTTAGAATCAAAAGCTAAGTTAGACAAAGACAATAAATTAAGAAAATCAATAAGAAAAATGTACGAATTACTGTATGTAGATAAGCTATTTGCAATTTTTCCAAACGTTGAAATAGCCATGCGCATTTTTTAAACTATATTACCAACTAATTGTAGTGGCGAGCGATCTTTTTCTCGACTGTCCCTGATTAAAAACGTCCATCGTAGTACTGTTAGTCAAAAGAAGCTAAACGAATACAGTGTTATGTGCATTGAGAACGAATTGTTACAGAGTATAAACTTTAATGACATTGTTGATGATTTTGTGTTAAGGAAAGTGAGACGTAAACATATGTAATTGCTTTATTGTTACGGTTACATTGTTTAATTAATAATAAATTAATATGTATTATGTTGAAAAGTTTTCAATTTTTTGTTGTGTTTTTTTTTCGTATTCAAAAATATGTAAGGGCCCCCATACGTACGGCGGCCCGAGGACCCCCTACGAGTTAATCCGACCCTGACTTCAGGGGGATCAGAGGGATTTACTTAAATTAATATCTCGAACATGAGATTTAATTTAACTTCTTGGTATCGGACCAAGAAAATTTGTACCCTGTGCACAACAAATTATTTCGATGAAAAATTAATTTTCATCGAAAACTAACGCACTACCATCCGCGTTTGGCTCTTATAGCCCGTTGAAATTCAAATAAGTTAAACTAATATCGATTGTGCATACGTTTTAGAAAACTTTCAGAAAACTTTCAAAAAAGCAGTCGCCCGGCAAGCGAAAGACGCAGGTTCGATTCCTGCTTCAGCGACTTTTCGGACCTATATTTTTCTCGCCTATTTATTAACGGGATTGTTAGAGAATAATCAAGGGATTCTTGTAATCTCAAACCAAGAGATACGTCTCCCTGAAAAATATTCTTCAAACTTCGCCCGTTTAATTTATTTGCTAGTATTGGTCGAGTGGTAGGAGTGTTTCTATGTAAATTTATTTGACTAGCGGTTTAAAAAAAAATAAAAAAAAATTATTAATTAGTTAATTTCAGAAAAATGTTTTTTTTTCGCTGATTAATTGAATGAATTATACAATTCGTGTTTCGACAGCAAGGTTGGAGCCCGGTAAATACCGAAATGGGACATACCCAGCGTCCTCTTCGAACTGTTTAAGGGCGACTTTTTGACAGTTTTATGCTTAGTGTCATAAATTTCGCTTGAAACCAATGGCACTATTCCAACGCTCTTTTACAAGTTTACATTCGAGATACTAGGTACATTCGCACGAAGACACTCACCGTTGGCTCGTCTTCTTTCAATTTTCGATGATCTCGTAACAGCCGTGAGCACACGCATTATTACCACCACTATCGTTATTATCCTTTTTACATCTCAAGGTGTCTGTAGTGGATGAATATATTCCCAGTTCTTTCTGAATGTCCAGCCACTCATCATAATCGTCACTGGTACTGCTTGTCGTTTTAATAATTGGTTTACATTCCATTTTGTCACTCAAAAAGTTATCCTCCAGTTCGCGTTTTACAGATACGTTCACTAGAGATGGTGATGTTATTAATTTGTCCTCTTCTAAAGTCAGGCTTAACTTTAGGCACCAACGGTTTTTCTTCTTTCTTAAACTCTTCTACAATTAAATTTGCAATATATATATTTCTTTCTATTTGCAATATATACATATAATATATATACTAGAGTGGTCCTTATTTACTCTTGATCAAAATGTTTTTCGAATTCTTTCCGCGGTACTCCCCAGAAGTTTTCAATCCACAAAAAAATAATCCCTGCCAAATTTCAGCTCAATCGGACAACGGGAACCCGTGCCCCCGGCTCGTTAAACATTTGAGTTCCTTTGTATTAAACTTTCTACACTATCAACATTGGTTTTTAATAAAAGCGTATCTTCCACAAAAATCGGCTTAGAGGATTTTTCTTTTTTTTTAGCATGTGTGTCTTGCTTTTTTTGCATCGTTTGAGACCATATACGTCTCATTTAAACAATTAGGTGAATTGTTAATGACTAAAAAAATAACAATAAATAGTTATTGCATTTATTTTTTGAGCTGGAAAAATTGTAGTAGTATGTTTAGAGCCAAAAGAGAAGAACAAAAATTAAAAGATTTCATGTCTTTATTAAAAAATCAATTTTGTATATAAAGTACCATAAGTGATTAAAAAGCTTGTTCGCTACTGTTACGTCCAGACTCGGAAAAAAAAAGATATAGTCAGACGGAAGGACCGTAACTTACCGTTTCTCGAGACAGATGTTTCTAGGCACGTGCCTCGAGTCAAGTGAAATCTAAGGCCCGAACAGGTCAACGACTGGGAAGGTCGTTATGACTCTGTTCGTAGGGCATTCACTTGAAAGTCCCTTTTCGGTAAGAGAATTTAATCCCTTTTACACGGGACAGGACCCTGTGCGATTTCGGAATGAGGAGATGAGAACGGGATTAATTTAAATAAATGAAATTCGTTTTAAACATAATATTTTATTCTAAATTAATTAAGTAAAAATTTTGATTGATATAAAATCTTAGGTTATAGTACATGATATATATATATTTATATTTAACTACTGATAGCGTATGTTAATTAAATAGTGTGTGTGTGTGCGTTTGTGAGTGTGTATTTTTTATTTCCGCGGGTGTTACATAAATTCGGAGGTCATCAGTCAGAGAAGTCTAGGGTATTTCTATTATTAACTTTTAAAATTTCTGACTGGATTTACAATTTGAAATAAATATGAAAGGTAATAACAAAAAGGGTAAATGTTTCATGTAACGGAACGTCTAAGCATAAGCAGGATGTCAGGAATCGGGGATTTCTTCGAATTCAATGGTGGAAGGTTTATAGATCCGCCAAAAGAATTGGATGAGAACTGCCACTGGATACCTGCGGCAGGGATGAAAACATGGGATAATAGTATCGGGAGTAGCTTCTATTAAAACCTTTCTCAGGTCGGCAAGATTTACGGGGTCGGGCCCCACGGTGAAGGCACCTTCGGGGAGAGGATCTGTGTACGGAGGGAGGGTTCTCAAGCAGTAGTCTAATAAATTTTGGTAAATGGGAGGAGGAGGATCATCTTCAAGGAGAGGTGGCGAGGGTGATGGAAGGGGGGAATCTCCGAGTTCTATTACGAGAGGCGAGGGGGATCTCGGGGACTCGTGGACTGGAGAAAGGGGGGGAGAATCTCCTAAATCTATTAAAATTGGTGAAGGAGATCTTGAGGAAGTAGATGAAGATAGCGGAGAGAGAGGAGGGGGAGTAGGGACTCTCGGAGACGGAGAGGTTTTGCGAGAGGAAAAGGGGGTAGCGAGGGGGAGAAAGACCGTCCCTGGGACGAGATGGGAGAAAGTCGGGGGTGGTAAGGTACATGCGGGTGATTGGTTAAGGTATCGCTACTTATGCTAGACGGGTGGTCATTATTAAGTGTAATCGTTGTGTCATTTATAGAAAAGGTCGAAATAGGCGGGGAATCTATGCTAATTGCGGAATTTTCCGGATGGTTTTCCGCCGAACCCCGAGCCAGTGCCTTTCGTAGGCGACGGTTGCGCCGATTTCGCGAACGTTTGGCGACGTTTCGTGAATTTCGCCAAACGGGCTTCACTATCAGGAAGACAATTTAAGATTGTTAGAGGAAGCCGAATATTATATACATATAGAACAGCTCTTGGATATAAATAAATAACAATTTTTCCAATTGATTAATGTTAGTATGAATATATATATATATATATATATATATATATATATATATATATATAAAACAATGTCTATAGTTTAATGAGGGTGGGGCAGTCAAGATGGTTATTCTAAATGGAAAAGAGGGGAGGTCGTGAGTCCGCGCAGCTATAGAGCTGGAGGCTCGAAAACGATGGACAAGGAATGTGATTGAATCGAGAGTCTTAACCGCTATAGCGGAGGAGACTCGATGATGTATATATATCGCGAGTTCTCGCTGCAATAAGCAGGAAACCCGTCAACGATATGTGGATGTGTATCGCGAGTTCTTGCTGCAATAAGCAGGAAACTCTTCAACGATATGTGTGTGTATATCGCGAGTTCTCGCTGCAATAAGCAGGAAACTCGTCAACGATATGTGTGTGTGTATCGCGAGTTCTCGCTGCAATAAGCAGGAAACTCGTCAACGATATGTGTGAGTGCGACTAAGTGTGAGTGTGGAGGAAATTTGTAAAGCTTGATGGAGATCAAGGATGATTGTGAGGTGGGAATTTTGATTTGAAAGGGGAAAGTTGAGACTTGAAGATAGTCAATTAAATGATAATAATTTAAGTTAGATATCCAATGGCTATTCTGAGAGAATGAATATGAAAGCTATCTAGTTTCGGACGACTTACTCCTTATAGCGTGCGTTGATGAAGGGATGAATTTTACAGGTGAGCTCGGCCTCTGCGGTGTTCCCTGTGAGAGCCTCAGTGCCGCTGATAGATAGATTTGAGGTTGATCGTGATGAAGCTCTGAACTGTACTTGGAACACCACAGCACTCACTCGCGAACGCAGTGAAAAACTCTAAGTTTTTCAAGATTGAATCGCGGAACTGAATCTGTTGCGCGACCGTACTAAGAGATTTAGAGATGATATTTAGAGACGTAGAGCTGATATTTAGAGCTGATGTTTAGAGATTTAGCGACTCGGAGATGCTATTTAGAGATACAGAGCTGGTATTTAAAGACGAAGAGATGATACGACTTAGAGATCGATCGCTCCGAGAAAAATCTCGGTTTATATTGTATTTTTGGTACACGCCCTCCGTTGACGATTAGAAATTTTAACGAATTAGGATTCTTTAATTATCCCACTTATGAGTTTTAGCTACCCCCTCCGTAGGGTAGATTAGAAAAGTGTAACGAATCGGAGGGTTTGTTTTAGTTTCTACGAATAGGAGAGCGTCTTCCAAAAATCGGAAATTCTAGGTATTACGCCATCGGCGGCAGCGTTTGTCCGGCGTAATTTATATTTGAGGAAGCGCGTAATGCACCCGCTAATGAAAAGGGGTGACTTTTATTACCCTCTTGAGACAGCGATAATGCGTATGTCGCGTCCGCTGTCCGAGCGCACGTGCAGCTTTCTCGTGCATTTGTCGGTGTCCGTCTTTTCAATTTTTTATTTATTACGATATCCGGTGTGGGAAAGTGACGGCTTGTCCATATTTTTCGGCTTCAGCTGTCAACAGCTTCCTTCTTAAATATGGACAGAGTGTCACGGAGTGTCTCTGAAATGTAATCTTTATGGCTTCTTCACTTTTTTTTTATATTTATTGATCCGGATTCTGTCTCATAAAGATGTCGCAGTGTCTATATCTCTATGAGTTTATTAGGTCCACGCGTTATTTCTTAATCGTTTTGGCGCCTATGTGGCGCACTTGCCATAATAAATTCAAAGAGATTTTGACTTTTATGATTTTTCAAAAAGCTGCACGTGTTCTCAAGTCGTGGGAAAGAAAAGAATCGTGGAGTCTACTGGACGTAACACTACCAAACCGTTGATTCTGCCATATCTCGCGTTGCTTTGAGAAAGTTTACTAATCACTTATGGTACTTAAGTCCCGAAGCTGTTGCGCTTGTGTTCTTTGATCAGAAAGTGTCCGCAGATACAAAAAAGAAGATGATTGAAGCTATGAATCTAGAAAAAATATCGACGAATGAAAGTGTTAAGCGCGTAGTTATAAAAGCACACGATATTCCTGAAGTGCTAGAAAAAGGCATCGAAAATTTTCTAACTGCGAAAATAGCTGCTTTCTTTTCGACAGATTCAATATAAGTCGGGATTTTATGCAGATCTGACCCGTCAACATGGTCAGAAAACGATACCTTTAAAAAAGGTTTTCAAATTATAACCAAATTGAAAGTAGTTAACGGTACAGCGGAAAGAGGCGTTAAGTTAATGGAGGACTACAGTAAACTAATTACTAGAAACGAAGACCAAAAACAGTATTTATTACAAGTTGTACAAGATTACCGCCGCCGCTTCCCGGATTCGACAAAGGAAACCTTATTGCAATAATTATTATTATACATATAACGTTGGCCACAAAATTGATTTTTTAATAAAGGCATGAAATCTTTTAATTTTTGTTCTTCTTTTGGCTCTAAACATACTACTACAATTTTTGTAGCCCATATATCATTTTTTCCAGCTCAAACAATAAATGCAATAACTATTTATTTTTATTTTTTAGTCATTAACAATTCACCTAATTGTTTAAATGAGACGTATAAGGTCTCAAACGACGCAGAAGAGTAAAACACACATGTTTAAAAAAAGAAAAGTCCTCTAGACCGATTTTTGTAAAAAATACGCTTTAAAAACCAATGTTGATTATGTAGAAAATTTAATACAAAAGAACTCAAATGTTTAACGAGCCGGGGGCACGGGTTCTCGTTGTCCGATCGAGCTGAAATTTGACAGAGATTATTTTTTTGTGGATTGGAAACATTCTGGGGGGTGCCGCGGAAAAAATTCGAAAGTCGAAAAATATGGACCACCCTAAATACACACACACACACACACACACACACACAAACACACATATATATATATATATATATATATATATTATATATAATATATATATGTATATATATAAAATGTTAAAAACAAATTTTTTAAATAAAAGAAAAATGTGACAAAAAAAAGAAAGAAAGTTAGCAACGCTTTGTTGGAAATGTAAATAACATAGAGACAGTATGATGCATGGCCGGCAACTTATATATGGAGTATGTGGAGAACTCCACACTCGGATTAATCTGAGTGTGGAAATTCCACACTCGGAATTTGGCCAATTTGCTCCAAAATTTTCAAAACAAGCCTAAATAAAATATCTTCAAAACAAGCATAAATAAAATATCTTCAAAACAAGCATAAACAAAATACAAACAAACTTGTATTTTATTTTCACGTTTCTCAACAAATTAAAGGCCCCATTTTGTAAAAATTTGTTAGTTTTTCTGGCTACCCCCCCTTCCCACCTAACCGATAGCAGAACTCCACACTCGGAATTCTGCTAAGTTTCCGGCCCTGGTATGATGTGTGTATATAGTTTTGAATGTATGTATACTCGTATGTTCAAAGTATGAAATAACTTTTGCCTCCTGTCCTTGAGAATATTTTGTTTTTCAACGACAAAAGTCCTGTCGGAATCATTAATTCCGACATCCTTACTTCATGCTATAATTTCAAAAATGTTAGTGCAATTATTTATTCAAAAAGGAATATTTAAAATATTTCTATATTAATGAGAGTTGCATAATAATAATTGATATAAACAATTTAAGCATTTTAATTGTCATGTTGGAATATTTTCATGCATGATTAACGCGCAAAGAACTAAAATTTGTTTAGAAATTGAATTTAACATGTATGTTTAATTCAGGACAGGAGGCAAAAGTTAACGGTAATTATATATTCAATAAGTAAATCATATTATTCATACCATGCTTTCCATTAAAAGGAGGTTTATTTATTCATCATCATTAAATTTGTCCAACAATTGTTTTGTCCTCTCCTCAAATCTTTCATCTGTTTTTGCCAAATCCTTGAGACTTAGTACTCGCTCATTTAAACAATGATATCTCACTAAACGTTTGCAAACGTTACGCTTGCTCTTGAGAATAGTGATCATTCATATTTGAATTGATTGCACTATTTTGATTGATTTTTAGCTGTTGTTCAACATTCTGCAAGTAATAATAACATAATCAAATATATCAATGCTATTGAATCTTCAAAATGATAATTTATTAAATGTAACAGAAGTTTATATATAAGTACGTACAAATTGTCGCGATTCAACTGCCTACAAATCAGATTAGTCGCACGCCTCTTTATGCCTTGCCTCGGGCTTATTTAAAAACTGGAGTTGCTATTGGGACTGATAAGTTATTACGTCGTACACGTATTTCCACAGCACTCTAAATCCTCTTGTATTCCCTTCCCCATTATTCTAAGCGAGGTTACTTGTCCTGCAGGAGAACCAGTTTGAATCTGACCCTGAATGGGAGAAGAAAGTTTCTGTTTCACAAGACTCGGCGTTTGTATATTCAATTTGATATCCAATGGATCTGTTTGATATTGCGTGGATTGTTGCATGCTGTTGCTGTGTTTGAACTTGAGTCAATTGTTGTGCGTTGCTTTGTAATTGCAGAGCTGATGTTGCGGAAGTAATCGACGGCGAGAAGATTTACATTCATTCGCAGAGGACGGATTTAACATCTGATTCCCATGATTTTGATCAAACTTGTGCTGCTTGGTGTGCGTATTCTAATGTATACTCTATATAGCAGTATTCGATATTGTTGCACATTCAACCGAGTGCAGATAATGCTCTGTAATAATCATAATTATCATTAATATGTGTATACAAAATATGTAATATATCCCAAAAATAAATATTAATAGCAATATTCTGCTTACCGTGATATTAATATAATTCATATTGGTGTAACTCGTATGCAGTACGAATTTCATTTGATGCATCAATAATTCTTTGATGTAATTGTTTACGGATGTTTATTTCAACACTGTACACTATCTGTTTTAAATCTCTCCACAAGTAGTAATCCAAAGAATTTAAATCTGAAGATCTTGGTGGCCATGGTACGGAACCTCCACATCAAATTCATCTATTAAAATAATTAAGATTTAATCATGTTAACACTTATTTTCTATAAAGAGAAGGTGCACCATCATGTTGGTACCACATTTGTTGTCGAACACGAAGTGGAGCATCTTTTAACATCTTGATTCCTAGATTCGTCGGTGCAATGCGTGGTTCAAGTTCATGCAGCACATTTTGATCATTTATAAAATTGAAGTATAAATAAATAATGTTTGCATATTCTCCTGTTTTGATTTCTCACTTCCTACCAAGCATGTGATTTTATAACAGCAAAATTTTAAAACTTCTGTAACTACGTAAGTATTAAAAATAGAATCTATGTTCATTAACATTTTTTACTCAAAATAACCTCCCAAAGAATCTGTCAAAGTTTGTTACACTCGTCCTGAATCACCCTGTATAGTACATTAAAATATTATACAGGTTGTCCGGTAATAATCGCCCTACCCATTGTGTGCAGGTAGAGCGGGTTAAACCGAATTGGAAAGTCTTCTATCGTTTTGCGATCTTCGCAATAATTAATGAGAAATTAATTAAAAAAGATCGGCCAATCCGCGCGAGTACAAGCGCGCGGCGAGAAGAGACAGCCTAGTGTTACGCGATTACTAGGCGCGCGGCGAGAAGAGATAGCCCAATACACGGTCTTACATACAGGTCTTGAACTCAGGCCAATTTTTGTGGTGGTTCCCAAATCTAATAAATTTATAGCTTTACGGCGGTGTCACCATGCGTCGCTGCTATCGCAAAGTGCTGTCAAATTAAATAATACTGTGCTAATACCTGTAACGATTCACCCCGTATATCGTTACCCGGCCGTCGATCCGCCGGAAGGCTACCGCCCAGCGAACATCAGCCGGACAAGGTGCAACGGCGCTATGCGCCCTTTTTTAATCTTTCGCGAAAATACAAAGGATTCGGGCCTTTAAACGGCCGCCGGCTCTCATACCCAGGGCCGTCGTTCCGAACCGTACGATTTCCGACTAAGAGCGCCGAGCGACGGTTTCTTCCGCACCGCCGCCGGGGCCGCCCGAACACCGCCGAATCCGTCCGGAGCAATTAGCATGCATTACCGAGAACAATCGGGCCCCGTGATTAATATCGAACTTACCCGAACGGGTAATTTCGGGGTTTAAAAAGGGCGGCCTGAACAAGAAAGAAGCACTCCAGTTCCAGATCTTCTAGAGCCAGTACGGCGCCTAAATCCGATCCCGAACAGCTCCTCGAAAGAGATAATAAAGAGGTTGAGCGCACCCAGTCTCCGCCGAGCGATCGCGACAATTCTCTAAGAGAGCTTCTCGCAACTCCAATATACCGAATTTACGGAGGTTGAGCGAACTCAGTCTCCGCCGAGCGATCTCGGCACTTTCGGAAGATCCGCCTAACACCTTGCGACGATCTAAAATCTACGGGTAGAGAGATCTCTGCCGCTCTGACGAGCGATCTCGTCGATCCTCGCATCCCGGTGCATCCATCCCACACCGCAATGTAAAAGACGCAACCGAAAAATACACGCGTTCGCGCCGTATAGTATTTATCATGCTCTCACGCGCTCTCGTGCGCCCCGCGCGCTCTCTCAGCTGTCAAACGACAGAATCGTAAACACGCGCCGTGGACTTTAAATCCCTGACTGCACAAAAACGCGTAAACACACGCCGCCGGCACGGCCCGCATTTCAAGGCCGAAATTATAATACGGAAATTTAAATCACCCAGCCCGGCCGAACTAATTGTAATATCGGACGACCAATAAAGATCTGCCTGCACAGTTCGATCCGGTCCACTTGCATACTGTACATATACATTCACCGCTCACATATACGAATACACACGCCTACTGTACACATATACACGCACCGTTCACACATTCAGTTTACATACGCACTGTACATAAACATTCACTGCTCGCATATACGAATACACAAACACCGCTTGCGCATTACTTATACACTGTACATACATTTACACATCTATGCTCACTTCATACTTGTACATGCATTCTAACATTTCCAAATAAATAATTCTTTTAATTTAACATCTGTTGCCTCGCTAACCCTTTCACGAGCCCTGATCCCGATTGAGCGAATCCGAGCCAAACTCGCGAAAGCGGTACGTTATACAGGGTGTCTGGTAATAATCGCCCCACCCATCACGTGCAGGTAGAGCGCGTTAAACCGAATAGGAAAGTCCTCTACCGTTTTGCGATCTTCGCAATAATGAATGAGAAATTAATTTATAAAAAGCGGCCAATCCGCGCGAGTTCAAGCGCGCGGCGAGAAGAGACTTCCCACTGTTATGTGATACTAAGCGCGCGGCGAAAAGAGATAACATAATGTTGCTAGGCGCACGACGAAGCGGGGAGGAGACCTCTACAAAGGACAATAGCTATGTACGAGCGATGCAAAACACTGGACCCCCGCGTGGGCTGTCTCTTCTCGCCGCGCGCTTTTACTCGCGCGGATTGGCTGATCTTGTTTAATTTATTTCTCATTAATTATTGCGAAGATTGCAAAACGGTACAAGACTTTCTTATTCGGTTTAACCTGCTCTACCTGCGACGAGTGAGGCGATTATTACCGGACACCCTGTATACCTAACCCACAAGACCACACTTCAGTTCGGATTGCTGCACAATTCGTTTATGCTTATCGCATCGACTTGTAGTGACACTCACGATTTTGGATTGCAATGTCAGTGTTATACGAAAACACTGTAATAAACTTTGATGATTAGGTTAGGGCTAACTTGTGTAAGATATTTATTTAAACAATATCTGCGAGAGGACACCAAGTCAGGATGTTGAGTAGGTTTTCCAAAATTAACGAGTCCTCGATTAAATTAATATTAGTTTGTTTAATTACAAAATTACTGTTTCGGTAACTAATGACAATTATTTAACACTCGATACAAGTACAATATTGCTCTAGGCAATAGGATCAACGAAGCCACAAGTTTTAAACTATTGGAGTACCAAAAATCAAAGGCTCAAGGCCTGTACGCGAATTCAATCAATTGAGGCAAGCGATCGTTTACCAAGACTTTCGAAAAGAGAGTGCTCTCTCCAAAATCCGGCTCTCGGAGCGCGAGGTTCCTTCGAGCCGAGAGAGAGCGGTGGAGGCCGATGTGGGGTGGGAAAGCAGCCGGCCATTGCCGCTGCTATCAATCTTGGCGCGAACTCCAAAAATCTCAAAATTATCTTACACTTGCATCTATTTACTATTTCCGTCCTTGTCCCACACAGTATACTGACCGACTGCAGCGACTCACAAAGCGAACTACATTTTTTATTAAAGTTGAGAACCTCCCCCACCACTAGAGTTTCAGGACCTGTATGTAAGATCGTGGCCCAATGTTTCGCAGTAACTAGGCACGCGACAAAGCATTGAGATTAATAATCAAATTTAATTATGTATTGCGCCTAGCAATAAATAAATAAGCAAATAAGTAATAATAATAATAATATATAAATAAGCAAATTAATTAAAATCAGGCTTCGCTCTCAGAAATTTAATCCACTTCAATTTAGAACAAGAAAAGTTAATATCGGATAAAAAATGTAGTCTGGAGGCTTGTTTGGTTACACAATTTCACAATTCCCCGGGTTGCGTTCGGTGAGGAGTGGCGAGCGCGCGCGCACAGCGAAAATCTGTTACCGCTCAAGATAGGCGGGTGCAACATTATTTTAATTATAATCATCTGAAAGCACAAGGTTCAAGCTTTCATTGAAGCCCTATTAAAAGTCTCTAGCACGTCAGGTTCACCCGCTACGTTGTTTCAAAAATGGCCAAAAACGCGTTTTTTTTACACATTTAACCTCAATTTTCTCAAAAATTTGATGTGATAGAAAAATTTCGCTTCCGGATTCGGATTCAGCGACCAAAAATCTACGGAAAATAATACATCTCATCCATGTTGCACGTTTAATGTCGACTTGTGTTATTAGAGCATATTTCAAGACAAAAGTCTTCACTTCCATCTTCGATCATCCCCAAAAGCCAGTGGCCTTCTACATGGCGTCCCTGACGGTATTTACGCCGTCCAAACTTGGCCTCGTCAATTTGTACAATTTTACCGGACTATCTATTAAACCTCTATTTGAAGACCAATATAGCGATCAACAATAACCTCCCAACAATAATTGTACCAATCTGCCACAATCTCACTAGAAACTGGCATTTTCACGGATAACTTCCCTATTAATCCTCATAACTTAGCTTAGACACCCACGCATACATTAATCGGATGATGGTCTCGATCGGCAATCGACGGCCGTCAAACCAAGCATTATATGCAGCGCTTCGCTCCGCTGAGCCAGAAACTTTAAATCTACGAGTGCAACAGAATTGACCAAAGTTACCACGACTTATATCGAACGTCATACGAAGTTTATGACGCGGACAAGTCATGTGGCTATGAAGTAACCGACGGTCCTGTGCCCATCGAACAGCTGTAACCCTATCCGTCAACACATGCCGCTCAAGATAATGCCAGCTGCAACTAGTCATTGTATGAGTTGACTAGTTGACGAAATAGGCAATCCTTGCAATTAGAATATAAATAAGCAATCTACAGTTTGGATTCTACTTATATATGACCACCCCCACTCCTACTAACTCAGCTCTTTACGCAGGCTTTGTAACGGAGCTAGCCATGCGCAGTCGAAAAATCCAAAATCGAACGAAATGATAAAAACTTCAATATCAGGAATTAAACGTTTCCGCAACTCAATCTTTTGCCTTCTTACATTGATGAGTCTACCATATATTAAAAATGGATTTTCAAAAATTAGCAAAGCCCCCCCACGCAAGGCGAGGATCTTATGAAGTTAAAAAGTGACTCTTCCGTACAAGTCGCCAAAAATCCTTTTACAAGCATGCATAACTCATACATGCTACTAAACATTTTCATTATTCAATAAAAAAAAGTAAAAAAAGATCTTTCCGTACTGGTCGCCAACATTCTTTTAGGAGCTTCCATTTTGATCAAAAAGGAAATTTTTTACAAAGCTTTATCGAAGGTAAATCGTTTTCGGAACTACACCCAAATCGTTAGTCAAGCTGAATAATTAAAATTTGAATATCTCGAAAATTAGACGATTTCCGCTTATTCGCACTCATGGCATTCGACCACATTTAGTAAGTGCTACATGCCCATAAAATTTCATCAAAATCGGGCCTGGATTGGATACGGAAGTTCAGCCATATGCTTGTCATTTTCGAATTAAGAGAACGGAATAATACATGAATCGTCAAATCGAGTAAATAATGTAAACTACGTAAATGTAGGTATGGTTGAATGAAGTGAAGATAATCCGCCTGGAACATCAAATATAATGAAAAATAAAGCAAAAGAAAAGAAAAAATGAAGTAAAATTAGTCTCTATTAGCTTGTATCTGAAAATATATTTTCAGATACAGATTAACAATTTTTTAGATATAGTTTTGCGCGTGCGTCCGCGTCATACACATATACACATACATACATAAATATGAAATAAAGTTATACAAAGTTATATTAAAATCTAAAGTTATATTAATAATAAGATTTTTTTACTCGCGACAAAGTAATTTTCATTTGATGCTCTCCCTTGAACAATCTCTAATTTCAGAGATAATTGCGTAGAAAACTTAAAATGAGACGCACTATATAATATTTCCTCGCATATGCGCAGAGATTGCAGATATTGAATAATGTATTTGATTTGCATAAATAAAAAGAAGAAAGTAGAAAAAATTAATACGGATATTAAACTAATATGATATGTTAAATAATACGATAGTGAAAAAAGATTATTTTTTATTTGATAATTTTCAAGCAAAGTTATCAGAAACCTGCGCAAACACTTTGTCTTATTTGGTGTTCTCGAAATCTATAATCAACAATAGATTCTCATATGCGATATCTAATGACAGATGAAATTCCACGCGAAAGTTGCAAACCCATGTGAAATTGTAAGAACATAGACCTCGTTTCGCACTGAAAGCAGGAGATGATGGGGGTGGACCTTGCTTCGCATGGAAAATTGCAAACCCATGTGGAATTGTAAGAACATAGACCTCGTTTCGCACTGACAGCAGGGGATAATGGGGGTGGACCTTGCTACTGTTGTTACATACACATCAGAAAATTACATCCTTGAGCCCTAACATTAACTGATTATGTTCTCCAAACTTCCTTTGTTAATAACTTTTTAATAAACAGTGAGCGACGGCTAAAACCTTTTGAGTGTTATTGAGGGTGATGACCTTGACAACGTATGTCAAGGGTACAGCCGTATCTCGTTGCTCCGTTAAACGCAATATTTACTATTGATTATACTTTCTTTGTTAATAACTTTTTAATAAACAACGACCCCCAACTAAAACCTTCACAACATTACTCAAGGTGATGACCTTGACAACATATTTCAAAATTATGAAAATCAGGGGTGGCTCCCTAATACTAAATATTTACTAATCTTAGATGAGGAACATACATACGGAAAGCGTCTATTGTCGGAAATGATATTCATAAAGAGACAGAAAAACAGTCTCAATCTGCAGAACGACATCGAAAGCCTGCATCACGCTTATCTCACGACGGTGGAGAGACTATCAAAAATTTAAATTTATCGCGTGTTTGATTACGTCATCAGAACGGGAGAATAATTACCACGACATCCTATTGTTTACGTACCCGTTCACAATGTCACGCGACAATTGTAACTCGACTTGAAACGACTGACAGTTGCGTATCGTCTCTTGTGGCTCACGGTCCTGTTATTGTTTAGAAACCCTCGAATTAGAGTCTGGCCATAAGACAGCCAGTTTTGATTGGTCCGTCAGGTTTTGTCAACTCCCGCTCATATTTGAATCACACTATTCTTATCATTATCATAAACATTACATTTCAGCAACATAAATAAAAAATGAACGTTTCAGAAGAACTAAATATTATATGTTCTTTTTATTTATAACATTAAAATAATATATACTAAGAAATTCCTTGCTAAAAAAATTGCTTGCTTACAATACTTTTGCAGCGTGGACTGTGATAAGCGTGCGTGAACACGTCAGAAGAGGTTAGGTAAAAGAGAAAGAGATGGCGAATGTATATCCTTCTCTCTCACAGAATTTTGACAAAATCGCGTTATGGTCAGACTCTAATTCGAGGGTCTCTAGTTATTGTTGAACGAAATAAGGCACACACCGGTTCTATTAAAAATTTATATTATATCGGAGTTTGTCTTATACTTAAATCCGAAAAATTAATTTTTAACAAAAGGTACAGACACAATGTTTTCAATTCACAAGACCTGCAACAATTCTTCCTTTGCGGCTGGAACTGATGGAGGACTTATTTGACGTGTCCAGCGGAAGGATCAGTGATAACCACGGAGGAACACGCACAGGAACAAATAACATATATGTAATCTTCTTAAATGCGTTATACGATATTATAATCCGAATCACAGACACTGATATGCGAGTCTAAAAATCCATGCCTTATCAAATTTTGAATTGTAAATGACAGTAATTTTTATAATTGACAGTTGCTGATGATGGTCCGAAATCAGGGCCGAAACGTTCAGGCTAAATAAATAATTTTACAACAAAAAAAAGAATTATTTACGCACCTATTACAACGCTTGGCTCTTAATTAGCCCGCTAAGCATTGAGAATATTTCATATTAGAGCCTCTTTTTCATATTAAAAAAATATTCAAAATATTTTATATTCAAAATATTCTAATTTTGCGAAAATATTTTCGTAATATGTTTAATCCATAGATTATAGTTTGCACATTTCAAAACTGTTAGATTTTTCGTTTACACATTTCTAGAAAAAGAATTATTTAAAAAAAAACACTGAGGGCTATCTTTACATTTAAAAATATTCAAATTTCGCGAAAATCTGTTCGTAATAAGCTTAATCCATAGATTGCCATTTGCACATTTCAAAACAGTATAACAATAAATGTATCTACTCATATGGGTCATATCGATCATCGCTAAACGTAATATTTTAAATAATTATTTTTCTAGAAATATGCAAATGAAAATTCTAATCGTTTTAAAATGTGCAAACGAAAACCCAAGGGATTTTTCACGAAAATCCAAGGGATTAAGCTTATTACGAAAATATTTTCGCAAAATTTGAATACTTTTGAATCTGAAGATTGTCCTCAAAGCATTTGTTTTAAATAACATTTTTCTAGAAATGTGCAAACAAAAATCTATCGATTAAGTTAATTAAAGATCATTTTTGTAAAAATTGGGGGCTAATGAGAAATTGCCCCCCCCCCCTAAGTTTTTTTTAAATAACTTTTTTACTAGAGATATGCAAACAAAAATATAAAAATATAAAAATATAAAAGTACATTTATGTGCAAACAATGTGCAATTGAATCATGTAAAAGAAACTTAATTATTTCCTATTTCAAGGGGCTAACTTCACCCGTCTTAGCGCGACGCCTATTCCACGATGTTATCTGGTTTTTCCAAAAATCGAATCGTGGAAACATAATATTAATATACCTGAATGGATTTGGCATTCGATGCTCTTCAATTTTTGTCCTTACAAAATTTTTAAATTTTTCAAAAATAATGGGTTCTGGTAAAGGTAAATTAAAAAATTTGACATTTTCAAAAAATGTGATTACACCATTGTAAAGAGTATAAAATATCATAAAACTTTTGTATAAAACATCTTTTTATATACCTTATATTTTCGAAGATATTCGCTAAAAATGAAAAAATTCGTTACTTTCGAGAGGCTGTTTCACCCCTAAACGGTGAGAAAAACAGCTAAAAAAATATAGGTCTATTATCTTTTTATTCTCTCCAACATGTCCAAAGCTCACAATCGGTGAGGAACACTCTTCCGACCGTTCCCTTGTAATAGTATCTTATCGATCGATTCTTTTACGCTCGATTTTCGAAACGGAGGTCTATTTTATTAGAATTTTCCTATAATTTAAACCATATTATTTTATTTTCTATAAAATTTTAATCGCATTAGCAGCGTTAATTAATTTTTTCATATTTCTCTGATCGCTGGGTATAACATTATAATTTTTACATATATTTTCGAGTCTATTGATTTTCGGATCGGATGTCTATTCTATTAGAATTTTCCTATAGTTTAAACCATATTCTTCCATTTTCTATAGAGTTTTAATTATTAGCAGCGTTAATTGATTTTTTCATATTTTTAGTCGCTCGGTTGTAGGTATAACGTTAGTTTATTATCTAATCGTATCTTTTCGACACGCTCGGTTTTAGAAACGGAATTCTATTCTATTAGAATTTTCTTAAAGTTTAAACCATATTTCTTCATTTTCTAAAAAGTTTTAAATATTAGCAGTTTTAATTAATTTTTACATAATTTTATAATTGCTCAATTGAAGGTATAACATTACATGTTTTTTACGTATCTTTTCGAGATGCTCGATTTTTCGGAAACAAAGGTTTATTCTAATCCCTAAAAACTTACCTTTTTTAAAAAAGGTAAAAAAAGGCGCCAAGTACACGCGCCATAATTTTTGTGAAAAAACTATTATATGTATTTACGAAATAGTGTTATTTCAACTGTAAAAAACTATATACTGTAAAAAGCTATCTTCAAAATAGTGTTATTATAATCTACAAAATAGTTATTTTAATCTGCACAGAGTAGTGTTATTTTAAGCCATAAAAAATATTTTACGAATTATTTTAATATTGTGTAAAACATATCCTGCAAAAATAATGATATCAAAAAATTGCGCCAACTGACAGTAAAAACTTATTGTACAGCATTGGTTTGGAAGATATAACAAATTGAAGTTTGACATTAAAATTTGTGTATGCTGTAATAATCTGTTATTTTTTTTATTGAAAACGCTATTTACGACTTTTACGCGTGGGCGGGGGAAAGGCCGACCACTCCGAAAAAATTATAACGTAACCCAAACCTATTTTCAGTTTTAAAAGTGAAGTTGGATTGGGTTAGGTTAGGTTAGAATGTTTTCGGGACGGGGATGCATATATTCATAAAATATTTCTTACGGTTTAAAATAACACTATTTTGTGCAGATTAAAATAACTATTTTGTAGATTATAACATTATTTTGAAGATAGCTTTTTACAGTAGTTTTTACAGTTAAAATAACACTATTTCGTAAATACATATAATAGTTTTTTCACAAAAATTATGGCGCATGTACTTGGCGCCTTTTTTTACCTTTTTTTAAAAAGGTAAGTTTTTAGGGATTAGAATAAACCTTTGTTTCCGAAAAATCGAGCGTCTCGAAAAGATACGTAAAAAACATGTACGTAGAAAACGACAAAATAAAATCAGCTGTGCAGTAAAAATCAATATCACTTGACTTGAAAAAAATCAATAACAGATGACAGATCGGTACGCATGTGTAATTACGGGCCTGAACGCGCGAATTCTATGCGATATCATTGGCAAACTTTCATCGTTTATAACTCAAAAACTATTGCAGCCTAAAAATTTTTGTATTAGAATTTTTGACTCTATTTTACCTCTAGAACACGCTAATAAAGTATTGTACGGAGGTTGTGAGACGCCCTGTATATTTAATATAAACATTAATTTATAAAAAATTGAATAGTTTTTTTAGGAGTAAGAGGATAAATGAAAAATTAATTACCTTAATTAAAATAGTTTTTTTCTTAAATAAAAAATTAATTTTTTTCTAAATAAGAAGTACGTTTCAGTAAATACTTCATTAAACTACCCCTACAGAACGAAATATTGCTAAAATATTATATGAATATTTCAATATTGCGACATATTACAAATATTGCAGCAATATTGTGCAAATATTATAAGTTTAATATTTTATTGGAGACATTGCAAAATATTACTGCTATATTATAATGCAATCACATATCTTGTATACATTTTATAATGTGTTAGGCAATACAAAACATATATGGAGGAACGGTTAATTCAATTTATTAATGAAAATACCCAGTTAGCAAAGTCTGTTCGAACAGATTTTGCCAAACGTCTGCTACAAATTTTTGTCAGCAGAAAGACTTGTATACAAAATCTGTTATATCAGATAATGATAGCAGAATGTCAGGAGAAATATTACAAAACCTACTGACATAATTTGATTAACTGAAAAAATTTGATAAAGCTGATTTATTCTTGCGTCTCGGATGTATATTCTAAGCCACACATACAACAGAAACTCATTTTTACTTTTTTCAGTATTTTTCTATATATTTATTGTTAGAAGTGTTCGCAATTCGCATTCTGCTGTGAAATAGAAAAGGTTATATTGCTACTGTTCTTGACAGTCAATAAGATAGAGTGAGAAAGCACAGGGGCAAATCAACTATCTCACTCTGTCTTAAACTGCCAACTTCCGGCTTCACTCTGCAGATGGAATGCTTGGTCTATGTATATATGTCATTGGATTTTGTCTCTTAAAACGTATTTGCACACTCAAGCGAATAAAATCGTACATAAGCGCTGCAAACACGCCTTGAGGGACAAAATCGCTTTGCATGTGTGCGTGTGAGCATACGTACGTGAGTCTGAAAGTTGAAAGAATTAAGACAAGAGAAAATTGTTACGATTCTGGTATACGATTATCATTTCTCAGGATTGACTGCACCAATCTTATTCAAACTGGTCGCAAACGAAAGCTTGTATCCACATTATATAATAAAAGTGCCGTTAAAATTTTGATTACGACTTTAGTTCCTGAAATATCTTAATCGAAAGCTTACTTGACGTAAAATTCCATGCGCGAATTATTTTTTAATTATGTTACTTCTTTATTTCGAACGTTTCGCTCCTAGTTTCGTACTATCTTCAGCAACTGTCAATACAAAAAATAAATCGTATGCAACGTGAATTGTCATTACAAAATTTACATAAAATACATTTGCTTATTTAAGATTAAAACTTCTAATATAAAATTACATACATATTAATCGGTTTAATGCATGTATCTATCCGTGACCCTCAGCAACGATGGACAAGCGTGGTAAGCCTTCCTCCGATTCCCGTCACAAAGGAAGAAATTACTCGGTTGTTTTGTTGGAAACATCGCGAAAATTGAGACCTTTAACAATTAAGCGCGTGAACTAGAGGTAGGCATGGGTTGTGATATAAGATTGTAAACCGCAGTTCTTTTGCGGGGGCGACTCACTTCATCCATCGAAACAAGATACCGCGAGCCGCGAGGAACGAGACGCAACTGTCATGTATTTGAACAAATTTACATTGATAATTACCGCATGATATTGTGGTTATGTAAACAAACAACGAGTTGTGTAATAACATTCTGTTACGTGGAGGTGACGTTCAAACGCGCGCCAAGTTTAAATCTGTGATAATCTCTCCACCAGCGTGAGATACGCGTAATGCAGGCTTTCGGTGTCGCTCTGAAGGTTTAGACTGTTTTTCTCTTTATATTATAAATATCATTATCTAAATATCTCCGACAACAGGCGCTTTCCGCATGTATGCTCCTCGTCCAAGATTTCCACTTTATCCCATGCGAATTCGTAATTATTCAATCTGTAGTTCGTGATAACGGAGTGTTGTGATGTTTTTCTATTGATGTGATTACGGTGTTCGGCCACTCGAGTTTTTAGAAGTCTGCTCGTCTGTCCGACATATGAGGCATCACAATCTTTGCATGAAATCTTATAAACGACGTTGGTATGCAAATCATTAGGTAAAGTATCTTTTGGTACTCTGATAAACTGTCTTAATTTATTCATGCTAGTATAAGAAAGTTTTGTTTGTGAATTACGGACCACGGGCTTGAATTGTTCCGAAATTGTCGGTACATGTGGAATATTAAAGTATGTTCGAGATTCTTATCGTTATTAGATAAAATAATTCGTCATATTCTCAGTAACATTTTTGCTTCCTATGCACCGGCTCATGTTAGTAAAACTGTTAAAAACTGTTCTATAAATTATTTTAATTGTGTAAAATATATTCTACAAAAATAATGTGATATCAAACAATAGCGCCAATTAAAAATAAGAACTTTTAAAAATATTTTAACAAAAAAAAGTTGTACAAAATAGTTGTTTTAATTTCCTACAAAAATTAAAAAATTTTAATTAAAAAAACTTGGCGCTGCTAAACTAAATATCCTTAAATTAACGTATTCTTTAATATATTTACATTGCAGTTATTGATGTAATTAAATTAAATATAGTTCTAAATTAAATTTAGATTTAAATTAAATTTATTTGTTGGTTTAATATATACTTTGAAATATATTTTGAAATTTAGCAGCGCCAAGTTTTTTTAATTAAAATTTTTTAATTTTTGTAGGAAATTACAACAACTATTTTGTACAACTTTTTTTTGTTAAAATATTTTTAAAAGTTCTTATTTTTAATTGGCGCTATTGTTTGATATCACATTATTTTTGTAGAATATATTTTACACAATTAAAATAATTTATAGAACAGTTTTTAACAGTTTAGAAAACACTATTTTGTGCAGATAAAGATAACAATTTTGTAGATTAAAATAACACTATTTTGTAGATACATAACAGTTTTTCACAATTAGCGCGTGTACTTGGCGCCTTTTTTTTACATTTTTTTAAAAAGGTAAGTTTTTAGGGATTATATCATTCTTTTTTGTAGTATTTAATTAATGACACCGAATCCACTAGCAAATATATATATTATACTTTGACGTATTAGATTACCGAGTTAAAAATATCTTAGATTATCGGATCTTAATAACACATAAATTCTATTATTTAAAAAACGAGAGAGAAGGAGAGAGAGAGAGAGAGAGAGAGAGAGAGAGAGAGAGAGAGAGAGAGATATTTATAATATATTATTAGAAATAAGAAAGAGTGAGTGAGAGAGAAAAAGAGGGAAAGAGAAAAACAGCAAAAGAGAGAGAGATCCATTAGCAAATATATAAGTATTATTATCCATTAGCAAATATATAAGTATTATACTTTAACGTATTAGGTTATTAATATCGATTCAGACATATCCGTGCCGTATCCATGACGTATCCGTTCCGTATCCGTACTCATCAGTGCAAAGTATTCACATACTTCAGTTCTGTATCCGTCGATTTTCGTTCAGTATGTCAAGAACGAAAGAGAGAAAGACGAATTTTTCAATCAAAGAACTTACAGTAATTGCACTAATTTTAGATGAAGAAGAAACCGTTTTACGCAAAAAAAAAGTAAGCGAAAGTGAATGAAGATTGAATAACAACCAAAGTCGCACGCTGTCTTTAATGCCCAATAAAATAAGAATAATTAGCGGCAGCGATAATGAGCGAAATTTAACTGCGCTTGCAGTCGTTTTGAACAAAATGTGTAGCTAAACTGTTTCAAAATTTTAAACACTCGGAGGATTTTCTCCTCTAGTGCCGTCTGTTCAGTAAAAATATCGGCACAGATCACTGTCTACACACTGACACTGATACGGACGGCTGGATACTGATACGGATACTGAAATGTAAGAATACTCTAATATAAAATTATGGAAACGTTATTTTCATCCGTGCACGGACGTGTACGGAACGGATACGTCACGGATACGGCACGGATATGTCTGAATCGACCTTTATAGTTACCGACGACGGTCGGTAATAATAACACTCTTTCATCAAATCAAACTTAACCTACGTGTCAAAAGCTGACATAAATGTCATGGAGCGCCACTAACGCAATCTTACATCGAATGCTCGAAACGTACATTTTCTCGCACATGCGTATTAAGAACGTCGACGACGATGACGACGACCAAAAATATAATATATAAAAATGTTATAATTCAGACTTTGCGTCGTAATATATGCGTTTATAAAATACGTAGAGCAAAAATAAAGACACTTTCTTTATGTAATTCAAACTCAAGCTATCGATTAAGCCTAGTAAGAACTCGATCCGTTCAGCGGTTATTGAGGTCTGATAATCTCAAGAACTCTCAACTATCCGACTCGCGTATAGATACCCGGAGTGCCTCGCTGTAGCTGCGCGGTACTTGGCGCGAGACACTACCGTGTGTAAGAGTTTCGAATTTGACTGGCAATTTCTGGAATGCGTGAGGTCGGAGTGGGGCGTGGAAACGGAGCACAATATACTGAGCACCGCTCTCGGAGAGAGCAGAAGCGTTTTGATAGCGAACGGAGCAAGTCGACTTTCTCAACACTATAAGTAGCAGTATCTTTTTTCGTTTTTCGCAGAGTGGTCAAGTCGGACCTACTGATTATTAAATTCTCTCGGATAAGGTTTTTCGAGACCGCGGAAGCCGGTACCCGTGAGTATCGTCGGAGAAAGACCTTGCACGTGGCCGTGCGAGCGAGGGCGACCGTTTATGCGCCATTTTCCAGTCCGATAATCGAACTGGTGCTTCTCGAATTTTTCTACATTAAAGACTTTATTAAATTAAGTAAAGAAGACTTGTTTAAACCCTCTGTTATGAATCCTCTCAATTAAGTGATTCCTTACAGTCAATTTATATCAGAAGTGGGATCGAAAACAGACTTGTGCGCGATATATACAGGGTGTCCGGTAATAATCGCCTCACCCGTCGTGTGCAGGTAGAGCAGGTTAAACCGAATAAGAAAGTCCTGTACCGTTTTGCAATCTTCGCAATAATTAATGAGAAATAAATTAAACAAGATCAGCCAATCCGCGCGAGTAAAAGCGCGCGGCGAGAAGAGACAGCCCACGTGGGGGTCCAGCGTTATGCATTGCTCGTATTTATCCATTGTCCTTTGTAGAGTGCTCCTCCCCGCTTTGTCGCGTGCGTAGCAACCGCGTAAACATTAGGCTTTTATTTTCGCCGCGCGACAAGAATCACGTAAACAGTAGGAGGTCTCTTCTCGCCGCGCGCTTTTACTCGCACGGATTGGTCGCTCTTTTTTATTTAATTTCTTATTAATTATTGCGAAAATCGCAAAACGGTACAGAACTTTCCTATTCAGTTTAACTGCCTCTACCTGCACGTGACGGGTGGGGCGATTATTACCGGACACCCTGTGTATATATATATATATATATACAGGGTGTCCCAAAACACCCGTGCCAACGCTTGTGAGAAGGTAGAACGGATCGAGATGAGCAAAAAAGTCCTATACCATTTTGCTAAATTCGCAATAGTTATTGCGTTATTAATTAAAATATCTGAGCTAATGAGCGCGTGGAAAGCGGTAGGCCGGAATCGGTAGGCATGTAAAATAGCTTACTTGTCTACGTCTCTTAGGAACGGAAGCATCATCTGAGCGAGAGGTGGAGTCACGCAGCGAGCGGCGAGCGACGTGTGATATTTGTTGCTAAGAGATGTAAACAAATAAGCCATCTTACATGCCTACTGATTCCGGCCTACCGCTTTCCACGCGTTCATTAGCTCAGATATTTTAATTAATAACGCAATAACTACTGCGAATTTAGCAAAATGGTATGGGACTTTTTTGTTCATCTCGATCCGTTCTATCTCGTCACGAGCGTTGGCACGGGTGCTTTGGGACACCCTGTATATATATACAGGGTGTCCGATAATTATTGACACAGCCGAAGTGTGAAGGTAGATTGGCTCAATCTGAAAAGAAAAGTCCTGTACCATTTTGCTAAATTCGCAATAGTTATTGCGTTATTAATTAAAATATCTGAGCTAATGAGCGCGTAGAAAGCGGTAGGCCGGAATCAGTAGGCATGTAAGATGACTTATTTGTTTGCATCTCTTAGCAACAAATATCACACGTCGCTCGCCGCTCGCTGCGTGACTCCACCTCGCGCTCAGATGATGCTTTTATTGCTAAGAGGCGTAAACAAATAAGCCATCTTACATGCCTACCGATTCCGGCCTACCGCTTCTCACGCGCTCATTATCTCAGATATTTTAATTAATAACGCAATAACTATTGCGAATTTAGCAAAATGGTACAGGACTTTTCTTTTCAGATTGAGCCAATCTACCTTCACATTTCGGCTGTGTCAATAATTATCGGACACCCTGTATATTAGATTTGCGCGTGATACGTAGACTCGTGAACGATCTAAACACGTGCGCGATAAAGGACTCGTGTGCAATGCCGACAAGTTCAAAGAAGGTTCAACTCGAAGCGGCCCGGTTCGAGACATTAAGGACGCGGTTGCAGATCTTGACGGAGGAGCAACTTCAGGAGGAAGCGAATGACCTGGAGCTAAACACGGAGGGACCGCGCGAGCGACTACTGGACCGAATCCTGGACCACTACGTGAGAAACACGAATCTGATGGAAGCGAGGGTACCAGAACAGTCAGGAGACCCGCCACTTATCCAGATAGCAGCTACGCCAGAAGGCAGTCAGGCGAGTACCCAACCAGTTATTAGCGGGGATATGGCTCAAATACTGCTGGGTATCCATCAACAGATACAGGCACAAAGCAAATTAATGGAGCAGCTGACAAGACTGATGGCGCAATCGCCGGGGACACACCAGGTTGGTCCGCCGACGGAAAATCCGCCTCAGGGAGAGACCTTGCTCTCCGGGAGATCGGGTTCACCCGGCTATTCTCAGAGTAGGTTGGGTGGAGGTAATACCGTTAAAATGATATCTCCTCAAATTCCTATATTCGAGGGCTCCGAGAAGGATAATATTAAAAAATGGCTTGAGCGGGTAGAATACGTCGGAAATTTATATGAAATTAGCGAGAATATGTTATTGTTAGCGGCTACTAGTTGCCTCGCAGGGAATGCCCTGGATTGGTATAATCGTCAAGCGACGACGGTGATTTCGTCGTAGGCGGAAGTGAAGAAAGGCTTGCTCGAATATTTTCAGCGCAAGGTTTCTTTTACACAAGCCATGACAAGAATCAACGAGCGAGTGTGGATACATTCAAAAGAAAAATTCATTGATTATGCAAACGAGAAACTAAATATAATGCAATTTTTAGACCTATCGGAGAGGGATCAAATTGACTTGTTGGCAGCAGGCATTAAACTACCCATGATCCAGGTCGCAGCAACAGATTTACGGATAGAAAAGCTGTCCGATTTTCTCGAACACATGCGGAGAGTGATGGAGGCGGCGGTGACTCCGTTCAACGGACATAAGCATCAAGGGCCAAAGCCGTCGGCGAACAGCGCAGCGAAAACAGCAAAGAACATAGTGTGCCGAAACTGTCAGCGGAAAGGGCACGCAGCCAAGGATTGCCGCTCCCAGGTGATATGCTACAACTGCCAGCAGCCGGGACACACCAGACCGCAGTGCCCATCGAAATCAGGAGAGCAGTCAAAAGCGGCAGCAAGACGGACGGGAAGCAGAGCAGCGTTGTGGCAATCGTCAGCGAGACAGTACCGGCGGTACAATATGTATCTTTAAAAAACCTAAATCGTAATCATTGTTCTAGTTTTAGATTAATCTAATTAACGCTCTAGTCGATTCGAGTAGTCAAATTAGTATAGTTAAAAAATCAATTTATAACGAATATTTAAACAATATAGAGTTAAAGCCGCTAGCCGCAAATCAAAGTTTCTCAGGTGTTAATAATACTCCGATTAAGATGCTAGGGATAGTAGAATGTTCCATAAAAATCGACGGTCTGAGTCGCGATTTAAATGCTCAGTTTTTCGTTGTGCCGGATGAAACAATTAGGCCTGGGATATTACTAGGTAGGACTTTTTTCATTAATGAAAATTTATTAGTCACACACAGGCCCGAGAGCCCGAAATGTGAAATCCAAGATAACTTTAAGTCTGAAATCGAGGAAATTTTGTGTATCAATGTAATCGAGACTCAAACTCAAAACGATCTGATTTTAGATAATACTGATAAGAATGTGAGTTTAGAAGTAAGAGCAGAGTTGTTAAAAACATTTGCCGAAGTGGATGAGATGCAAATAGAGCCAATAAGGGACGACTACAAGGTGCGCGTTAATATTAAAGATAGTTCAATTTATGCGTACGCACCGCGACGCATGTCGTATAACGAAAAAGTAAAATTGAGAGAGATTACGGATAATCTATTGGAAAGAGAAATAATAAAACCAAGTAGTTCTCCCTATTGTGCCCGAGTCGTACCGGTAACCAAAAAAAATGGTGAAATGCGAATGTGTATCGATCTTCGTCCGCTGAATCAGAGAATACATAAACAGAAAGCTCCGTTCCCTATTATCGAAGATCAGGTAAATAGTCTACAAGGGAAAAAAGTATTTACAGTTCTTGATTTGAAGGACGGATTCCATCAAATAGACGTACACCCTGATGATACAAAATATTTCGGTTTCGCGACACCGGACGGACAATTCGAGTATGTCAAGCTACCTTTCGGATACGCGGATTCTCCAGCCGAATTTCAAAAAAAGAATTTTTAAGGTTTTTCAACCGCTAATTAGGGCTAGGAAAATACAGATTTATATCGATGATATGGTTATTGCTACGCAAACAATCGAGGAAAATTTGAATATTTTGAAAGAAGTTTTAATTATTTTGAAACAATATAATTTTGAGTTAAATTTAACTAAGTGTCAGTTCTTACAATCCACAATAGAATATCTGGGATACATAGTGTCTCGAGATGGAATCACCATGAGCGATAGACACACGCGCGCTATTTTGGATTTTCCGAAACCAAAAACCGTTCGTCAAGTACAGAGTTTCTTGGGACTAACTAATTATTTTAGGCGATTTATTCGAGATTATGCTTTGAAGGCGAAACTCTTTGCATCAAAGAACTAAGAAGTCGGTGAATTTCGTTTTCGATGAGGAGTGTGTACAGGCTTTTAAAGCATTAAAGAAAGAATTATCGTCGTATCCGGTATTACGCTTATATAATCCCTCGGCGGAAACGGAGTTACACACGGACGCGAGCGCATTAGGTTTTGGAGCGATCTTACTCCAAAAACAAGACGACGGCAAGCTGGCCACAATCGCGTATTTTAGTAAAGCCACTACCGAAACCGAAGCGAAGTATCACAGCTACGAGCTGGAGACTTTAGCGATAGTTAAGGCTTTGGAAAGGTTCCACGTCTATTTGCAAGGCATTCACTTCAAAGTAGTAACAGACTGTAATTCGTTGGTTCTAGCCTTAAAGAAAATTGAGATTAATCCCAGAATTGCGCGATGGAGCTTAGCATTCCAAAATTATGATTTTGAAACGGTACATAGAAGCGGAGAGAAAATGGCTCATGTCGATGCGCTTAGCCGAAATGTATATGCGATAGACGCGCTCTCCATCAAGGAGGAATTAATGTACAAACAATTAACGGATGCAAGTCTAATGAAACTTGCAGAAACGATCGAAATGAAGGGAAACAAGTATTTCACTCTGATTAATGGTATGATTTTTAGAGTTCACAATAATCAAACGTTGTTTGTCGTACCTGAGTCGATGACCGGAAATATCATTCGCGTATATCATGATGAAATGGGCCACGTGGGAGTAGAGAAAACTGTGAAAGGAATTTTGGGACATTATTGGTTTCCATGTCTAAAACAAAAAGTGAAGTCTCATATTGACAATTGTGTTAAGTGTCTCCAATTCTCTCTCTCAAATCATCACTTGGAAGGAGAATTGCAGATAATCGATAAAGGGACGCATCCCTTTGAAACTCTACACGTCGACCATTTCGGACCACTAGAAACATCGCGAGAAGGTTACAGATATATATTAGTAATAGTTGATGCATTCACCAAATATGTATGGCTGATGCCAACCAAAACGACAAACACTAAAGAAGTTGAAGAACGCCTCTCGTTCTTGTTTAATGTTTTTGGCGTACCGCGACGCATCGTCAGCGATAGAGGTACTTGTTTCACCTCTCAAGCTTTCGAAAGTTTTACATCTAAATTAAGTATCAAGCATGTAAAGGCCGCTGTTGCTTCCCCGTGGGCAAACGGACAAGTCGAAAGAGTAAACCGATTTATGAAGGCTATTCTAGCTAAAGCGGTAAATGATACCGAAGATTGGAAAGATAAATTAAACAATGTCCAGTATGTATTGAATAATACCTATCATAAAGCGGTTGACACGACCCCGAGTAATTTGTTACTAGGGTATCATCAACGAAAGCACAGTGACAGCGAACTATGTGATTTTATTGATGAGTTAACGGAAGTAGATAAAAATTTATGCGAAAAGCGAATCGTCGTGCGAGATTGTGCGAAAATAGCGAATCAAACACTCCAGGAATATAATAAGTCATATTACGATAAGAAACACAAAAAACCTTCAATGTATAAAGTCGGCGATCTTGTTATGATCAGGAGTTTAACGGCTAAACCCGGATTGAATCAAAAGTTGCTCCCGAAATACAAAGGTCCATACGAGATTAAGGCAGTATTGAGAAAAAATAGATATGTAGTAACGGACAAGGAAGGATATAACCGGACACAAAAACCGTATAACGCGATATTGTCTGCGGACAAACTAAAGCCATGGATAAGAGTTGGAGATAATATTGATTCAGTTGAGGTAGAGAATCATGACAATGAAAACGACCGTGATATCTAAATACCAATGTTATCGAATCATCAAGGTTTAGTTAACAAATTAGAAATAAGCCCACATGTACAAAACAGGTATTATAATTATAGCAATATTCAACATTAGAGACAAGAAATTAAAATTATACGAATAAATGTTAATTTAGCTGTATAATAAGTGTAAACACCATTCGAGGTCGAAGGTGATTGTCAGGCTGGCCGAACTGTAAGAGTTTCGAATTTGACTGGCAATTTCTGGAATGCGTGAGGTCGGAGTGGGGCGTGGAAACGGAGCACGATATACTGAGCACCGCTCTCGGAGAGAGCAGAAGCGTTTTGATAGCGAACGGAGCAAGTCGACTTTCTCAACACTATAAGTAGCAGTATCTTTTTTCGTTTTTCGCGGAGTGGTCAAGTCGGACCTACTGATTATTAAATTCTCTCGGATAAGGTTTTTCGAGACCGCGGAAGCCGGTACCCGTGAGTATCGTCGGAGAAAGGCCTTGCACGTGGCCGCGCGAGCGAGGGCGACCGTTTATGCGCCATTTCCCAGTCCGATAATCGAACTGGTGCTTCTCGAATTTTTCTACATTAAAGACTTTATTAAATTAAGTAAAGAAGACTTGTTTAAACCCTCTGTTACAAATCCTCTCAATTAAGTGATTCCTTACACGTGTCTCTTGATAAAAATATTTGTAAAAATTCAAAATATAAGTTGATTGATTTATAAGATAACATGATTATAAATTAAAATTAACATTAATTAAGGGTAATGTGTATAGTCTGTATAAGATAATATATAATAGAAGATAGAAGAGCAATTGCCCTCCAAGTTTATTAGGGATTGGACGAAGAATTGCATATGCAAATAAAAAGTATTATTCAGGTTAAATATGAATAAGGGTTACTATGAAATTTGCAGGTAGAAAGTTATCTGGATCTCTAAAAATATAAGGATTTTCTAGATTAATAAAGAAAAATATGAAAATAAAAATTATAAATCCTATAACTTTAGAAGTAAAATAAATATGGAAAAGAATATTATTTAAATTCCTGTTAGTTCCTAAAGGATTTGATGTGTGTGTGAACTTGTAAGATAAAGAAAAAATAAATTTATTACTATTACAGTAATAATAAATGGAGGAATAAACTGAATGGAATAAAATCGATTTAAAGTTGCATTATTAATTGAAAATACACCTCAAATTCATTGAACTATAAGACTGCCAATATATGGAATAGAAACGAGAATTATGATTATTGTGGCCCCTCAAAAGGATATTTGGCCTCAAGGTAAAACATAACCAAGAAAGGCTGTAGCTATTGATAATAAATAAATTGTTACACTAATTAGGCAAGTATTAAAAAGTTTATAAGAGTTATAATATAGACCTCGACTGATATATAGATATATATATATATACAAATAAAAAATATTGAGGCTCCGTTGATATGAATATTATGTATTAATCAACCGAGTAACATTTTGAATAATATGAATAATTCTATTAAAAGCATAATTAGTGTTAGGACAATAATGTATTGATAAGAAAAATCCTCTAATAATTTGAATAATTAGGAATATCCCTAATGATCCGAAATTTCATCAGATATAAGTAAGAGATATTAATTATGGTAGGTAATTTTAAAAGAAAATTACTGATTAGATTGATTAAATTTTTATTCATAGTGAAGTTCATTGATTTGTAAAATTAATTTATTTTTAAATATAAATTAATTAATTTTACATAAAGATATAAATTTTATTGGACTTTGATAATAGTAAATAAAAAGAAATTAGTATATATAATATTGATCCGATTATGAAATTGTTAAAGGGTATTCATATAAGTTTAAGATATTTTGGAAAAATATTTCGTTTAATTTTATAATTATTTTAGTTTCATTAAAGTTGAATTTGAAAATTAATGGAATGAAATAAATTTAAATTTATAGATAAGTAAAAATAAAATTAAAATGTTTAATAAAAATAATAATAGTAGATATAATAATCATAATTATCAGATAAGTGTGTGTATACAAAATATATAATATATCCCAAAAATAAATATTCATAGCAAATATTCTGCTTACCTTTAATGTAATTCATATTGATGTCACTCGGCATTGTTACAGATGTAGTTGGATTTATTGAGATGTTACTGGTGGAGATCTGAATTTGCGTTTGATATTCGATTCTTGAATGAATTTTGTAGATGTACATTTGACGCAATTGTTGAGACCAGGCTTACATTGAATATTTGGCAGCCTAAAATGTAACAAATATAATTTATTAAATACAAATTCAAATCAAAATTTCGTAATTCTTATTATTTTTTACGCGCCTCACTCGCGATTACTGAAAATTATTGACTTTTGTATTTATATTTATTGTCATTTTTAATATACTTTTCTTTGTTGTCTGTCACGCGATAGTTCGCTCTTAATATAATTTGCAATAATCAATGATATATTTATTCCCAAATGTTCCGACATAATCTAACATTTTTCAAAAATATATATGTATTAATTAATTCGTGATGAATTAATATAACGATATATATATAATATTATATTTTTAATACATCACCTTTAAATAAAATTAATATTGTACCTTTAATTATATTGAGTTCTATGATTATTGATGTGATAAAAAGAAACTATATTCATAGAAAATTTTGACGGAATTAAATAAAGATTTGATTTTAATTTAATTGGACACGTTCTTATTCCTCAGTAATTCTCGAAGCAACTGCCAGGAAAATCGGCAAATCCTACGGCCTGCGTGTTTTTGCCCAACATCTGTTCGTCCTACCGATGAAATCAACATGCTATAAACACGAGATCACAAACATGACGCGAAGAATTTGAAATCAGAAATAATCTGCATGCTATTTATTCTGAATTATTATATCAAAACTAAAAATTAAAAAATTAGGTATAGAATAATATTTCAAAATGCACGAAATATATATATATATATATATATATATATATATATATATACAGGATGTCCGGTAATAATTGCCCCACCCGTCACGTGCAGATACAGTGCGTTAAACGGAATAGAAAAGTCCTCTACCGTTTTGCGATCTTCGCAATAATGAATGAGAAATTAATTAATAAAAAGCGGCCAATCCGCGCAAGTTCAAGCGCGCGGCGGAAAGGCACAACCCCAGTGTTCCGTGATCACTAGGCGCGCGGCGATAAGAGATAGCTTGTTTAACAAGCCGCTTTTTATTAATTAATTTCTCGCTTTTAACTAATTAATTGGCCGCTTTTTATTAATTAATTTCTCATTCATTATTGCGAACATCGCAAAACGGTAGAGGACTTTTCTATTCGGTTTGACGCGCTCTACCTGCACTTGACGGGTGGGGCGATTATTACCGGACACCCTGTATATATATATATATAAATGTTATATCTTTTTTCTTCCTATTTTTAGTGCTATTTAAAAGGCATGATAATTTCCTACTTAACATCTCCTATTGAAATATATCCAGAGTTGGGTTCATACAATTCAACGAGAATTATTAAGTAAGTAGTATTCATAAAGACGAATTGAAAAAGAAATTATTATTGTTTATTTTTGATAGTAATGTTAATTATATATTATAATCTATAAAGGAAGAATATTATATAATCTGTTCTATAAAGATAATGATCGTATACTCACACGGCCATTAAATAGAGCATTATTCATTTCGAAAAAGTTGCAAGCAGTAATTGCTACTCGATGCTGTTGTAATTATATCGAAAAATCATTGACCTCGTTTCTAACATAATCTCGGTCCAGGTTTTCCATGACAACATATAGTTTAGATTGTAACTGCTACTCTTATTAGAATTTTTCTCGCCGTCTTGGTTTTCTGGTGGTACTTCTAGATTTAGCTGATTTATCGTGCTTTCGTTTAGCTTACTAAGATTCATAGCAATGCAATTTAACACAATTGTAGATATAATTACTCCGGTTTTTTCGGATTCTTGACGCGCGAATGTACAGATCCAACACATTAGGCCGAATTGCGCAGCGTATAAAATCCAAAGAATATTATTTATCAGCATAAATGCGTAATTTTCATCTACATCTATGTAAATTCTGTATAGCGTAGTTACGACCATGGTGAAACAATTTGCCGAGAAAAGGAGAAGATAAAAACCGTGAATATCGTTTACCATGATGATCTAGATCACAAATTCCTGCATAACAATGAGTTCTCAATTCAACGATGTAATAGTAAATTATATTAATATTAATTATATAATATTAATCATAATTATAATAATTAATATTAATTATTATAATTATTATAATTATATTAATTATTATAATATTAATATTTTTATTATAATTATATTAATATTAAAATATTACTACCGTGATATTTTTTAATAAATTGTACACATATTGAATTACATATATCTTGAGAGTCCTACGTGAATAATAATATATAAACTATCGAGAGAGAATAATTCTATAAAAGATTCTAAAGTAATATTTATATCTCCAAAAAGATTGTAAAATATTTTTAAAATACGAGCACTTACCCATGTGTAATTTTCTGATAAATCTGATTTTATACATAATCCATGACGCACTAAATCGTTCATCTAATTGCACGATTAATTCGTTTATCGTTTGAAATCTGCGATATAACACGTAGACGATAACGTCAAAGATGAAGCTGTTGATCAATGACTGAGCTATCGTATAATAAAGCAGCAACTCAGATGCAACAGTATCTTCGGAACGTATGAAATAATAATATGCATGTATGATTAAAAATAAAGGACCGAATGTCGCGAGAATAGCTAGCACTTCGACAACTTTTATCGGTCGATAGTTTATAGGCGTTTCTCTTCTGATCTTCCGATCGAGATTTTTTATCTTGCTCATTAATTCAGGCCACTTTTCGTATTGCTTAATGCCGTGGTAAACGTAATAATACGTCGACACAAAACACATCACTTATTTGTTCATGTAGTACATAATCTTAATCTTGTATATGTTGTTTTCGCAGTTAATATTCAAGATATGACTAGAGGTGAAGGAATCTATCGCCACGGAGCATACTCCGAAATGAATGATACGTAGGATTATCGTGACAGCTTTAGGACATTTTAATCCCCCCTTCCCCCCCCCCGGATCACCCAATGAATATATACATTATAACATGCATACTTATAACAAAATATTTCATAGATATATTTTGATATAAGGATTAAAACTGCTATTTCATCACATATTTAATTTTTTTGTGTTATATACAGGATGTCCGGTAATAATCGCCTCACTTCTCGTGTGCAGGTAGAGCGGGTTAAACCGAGTAGAAAACGTCTTCTACCGTTTTGCAACCTTTGCAATAATTAATGAGAAATTAATTTTAAAAAATCGGTCAATCCCTGCGAGTATAAGCACGCGGCGAGATGAGAGAGACAGCTCACGTAGTGGTCCAGCGTTATGTGCCATTCGTACGTAGTCGTTGCCATTTATAAAGCGCTCCTCCCTGGATAGCGAGCGCATGTCATTTTGACATCAAATGACGTCATTTTGACGTGCATTTGCTACTTGGGCTCCCGCTTCATCGCGTGCCAAGCAACCGTGTAATATTATAAGGCTGTCCCTTTTCGCCGTGCGTCTAGTAACCGCGTAGCGGTCACTGGTCTTGGATTGTTTCTTCTCGCCGCGTGCTTGTATAGTACTTACGTCCCCTTCGGGTAGCATCAATCTGGAGTATCAATTCGCTCATCGTATCACGCGACAATTCTGCCTACCGCGCATGATGAACGCGGTTTAATAAATTCTACCTGCACACGAGAAGTACGGCGATTATTACCGGACAACCTGTATAAATATATAGCACACATTAGTTGCTATATTTTTTATATTTTATCATAAACTATTAGTTTATTATAAACTGGTTTTTTTTTAAATATAGCGTTTGTGTTAATATAACGTAAGTTAGTACGTATTAATATGAAATATCGCTTACGAAAAAAGCATGTGTTTCAAAAAGTTAACGTAAGGTTTCGATTTCAAAATCTTGTGCATTATTAATGGTTGTACGTATATTGTTCTTCTCTTTGTCCAGAAATTGATTTAATTTACTAAAATTGATTTATGCTTAGGACTAGCTAATAGCAATCTGAGCTTCGTTAATATTACAACAGTAATGTCCTTTGTTCTATCTAATATACCAAAGAAAATGTACTATGTACTTGTCAGAATGTCTTACATTGCTTCCAGAAAAACTCAATACTTCAACACTTTTTCTTCAACATATTGTATATCAGAAATAACTTCAATGTAATCATTTACAGTCGTAAACGTATTAATTACTAAGGAGACTCAAGATGACGCAAGAGATGAAAGATGAAATCACTCTGCAAGTGGAAGACAACTCGCCCTCCATGGAGCACCATAGAACACATCCAATGTTTGTCTCTTGGTTCCTAAGCGTCATTACACGTCCGCCAAAGTGTCCTAAAGCTATTACGATAATTCTACATATCATTTACTTCGTAATATGTTCTGTTATCGTCGCTTGTGATGCGGAACAAAGCTTCGCCCCTAGTGTGATTGATTTTTACTTTAAAAGCGCAATAAGCAAGATTATGTACTACGTGATCGTCGTCATGTATTATGTGTCAATGTATTATTACGGTTACCACAACATTAAGCAATACGAAAAGTGGCCTAAATTAATGAGCAAAATAAACAACCTCGATCAGCAGATCAGCAAAGAAATGCCTATGAACGATCGACCGATAAAAATTGTCGAAGTGCTGGTTATTCTCGCGACATTGAGTCCTCTATTTCTAATCATATATGTATATTATTATTTCACACATTATTTCTATGAAGATAATGAATTTATTGAATGTTATACGTTAGCTCAGTCATTGATCAACAGCTTCATCTTTAATGTTATTGTCTACGTGCTATACCACCGATTTCAAACAATAAACAAATTAATCATGCAATTAGATAAGCAATTTAATGCTCCAATGATTACGAGTAAAATCAGATGCATCAGAAGATTACACAATGGTAAATGCTCGTATTTTATTAAAAATATTTTTACAATCTCTTTGGAGATAAATAGTTATTTAGAATTTTTTATAGCATTATTCTCTCTCGTATAGTTTATATATTATTATTCACGTATGACTCAAGATATAATTCATTATGTGTACAATTTATTAAAAAATATCACGATAATAATATTAATATTACATTGTTGAATTGAGAACTCTCTGTTTTGCAGAAATTTGTGATGTAGTCATCATGGTAAACGATATTCACGGTTTTCATCTTCTCCTTTTCTCGGTATATTGTATCGCCATGATCGTGGCTGCGCTACAGTACATTTACATAGGCGTTGTTGAAGAAATTTACAACTTCATGCTGATGGATAATATTAGTTGGATTTTATGTACTGCGCAATTCGGCGTAACGTGTTGGATCTGTACACTTGTACGTCAAGAATCTGA